>BJBW01007361.1:3206-20161 GCA_004320125.1 Scolopax mira | reverse complement strand
ATTGAATTAATTCTGTTAGTAACTCCTTAAGACAAACAGACAGCAACAATATTAACTTGTAACAACCAGTACAGCTTCAAGCACCCCATCAGCTGCAGGAGAAATGCTGAGGAGCCTTAATTCCAGCATCGAGAAAAGTCTGACAAGAGAAGGTAACCAACTGTTTTCAGCCCAATACAGAAGTGGAGCAGAGCTTCGACATATCTAGCAACAGATTAAGAAATCAGGATAGTAGATTCAAAAGTAAAATCTTTTAAGCAAGGATAATATTAATTGTTGACAGACTGTCACAACACACACAAATCCATGGGTGTTGCCACAGCTGTTTTCAAGGAGATGAGCCAGTTAAGATGAAAGAAGACACAGATAAGAACAAAGCAACATAATCAGACACCAGCTATCAGCACAATAATATTCAGCCTTTACAAAGGTAGGCTGTAGCCAGAGAAGCAGCTTGAAATTTGTCACAAAAGAGCAGCTTTGTGAATTGCCAAGGTAATTCTATAGCACATGTTAACAATGATTAGTGCACAAGGAGAAGGAAGCACTGTCATTTCAGCAGGGGGGTCATGACTGAATAGCTTTTAGTACAAGTGCAGTTTCATAGCAGCAGGAGGGGCATGTATAATCCAGCTATAGGAACTGGATTTCGAGTTGCAATATAAAATACATCCACAGTTTAACAAAAGAGCTGCTTGGAAGCATTCAAGACACACTCTTCAAAGCATGTAGACTGTTAAATGCCTGTTCAGTATTAGTGTTGACATCCTGAACTGAGGCTATTCTTGAAAAAAAAAAAAAAAAGCAAAAAGGAGGCTCTCCACACTGCAACTGAGTATGTTAATTTTTAATCATTACCAAAACAATAGCTATTTATTCCTCACCCCCTTAAGGAGCCCCACACAAAACTCCTGAACCCTTCTCTCCTGTGCTCCACTAGCACTCACCTGACATTGCACCTCCGACAGGCACCAGTAAGGCTCAATTTAAGACCAGAGGTGAACATCATTTCCTTTTTAAATAGTCTGCTAAACCAAATCCTTATTTAAAACGTGAAAGAATTGCATGAAGACTCTAAATAAGCCTGCTCCAAATCACACAGCACAGTAACTTATACATTTGACCTCCAGCGCTTATTAAAACAAAAAGTATGAGTGTGCCCCAAACCACAGACCATCTCTCTGAATGCCTGCAGCGCTTGCTAGAATGTAATCAACTCTAAGCATTCAGTAAGTCATCACTGCAAGGCTTCAGGCACTCCATATTTCAAACATGGAAACATTAGCTTTTAACACATGGCTCCTGGCATATTTTAAGGAAATATTTATGCATGTTGTCTTTGACCTATGAATAAAGTCAGGGTTTCCCCATACTGCGAGTGGATCTGTAAGGAAAACAAACCAGTGAACACTGGAACACTAAGCAGAACATAGACAAGTCTTAGGAATACTTGTATTCTAGAAGCAAGACGTTGCACGTCTCACTGCTCAGAACACAGCCAATCTGTCCAGATTTCTCATCCTGAAGATAAGCACAGAATTCTGCAATGTATTTCATCACTACCCTAGCAAAGAACCAAGGAAGCAAGGAGTTTCTTGTAACTAGTTTCTGTCATTGCCTAATTGACACCCACGTGTGTGACTAGCCAGGGCAGTACAAACAATTGCCTAGGAGATGGTTATACAGCAATACAAACCATCACCCTCAGGAAGAGGAAGAGCACCTACCAGACTGAACAGTTCTTGCTACTTCTCAGCTGCATGCCTTTCGGGCAGCAGTCACCAAACCTTTTACTGCATAACCTTCAAATATTTCCTGTGTAGCACAATGAGAAGCTGGGGTTTATGCGGCCAGGAGTTAGATGTATGGGTGAATAAATATTACAGTTATATTTTACTTTGGACAGCACTCAGTTCCTTTACTCTTTTAATCTTCAAGCTGACTAAGGGCTCACAGAATTTAATTAGCACACCACCACTCTCCCCATATCACCCTTTGATCAACCACCTTTCCCCCTTGCTTCTTATCAGTCATCTCATCACTGCTCTGTGCTTTGCACTGGCATTTAAATATCATCCTGGTCCTTTTTTTTGGCTTTCCTTTACCACCTCAGAGCTGGCCCATAGCCCTTACCCTGCAGCTGGGTTCTGCTATCTGCACTTCAGTTCTCTGTGCTGGAAGTGGATGATGTTTCTGTGTGCTGGATCCTGAGCGGGTGCTGAAGTGTTGCATTCCCCACACGCCATGGGAACAGCTTCCCTGAAACGAAACAGAAATTATCAGCAAAGAAGAAGGGAGCAAGTTCACCGAGGGACCATGTTATACAATAGCTTGGTAAAGGACATCTAAGAAACAAGGGTTGCCAGGAATCAGACACTAATGCCTAGAAAGACAGTAACAGAACTAAGCAAAAAACTCTTCAGATGAAAGAATCTCCCCCACCTGAGACCCAAACAGACGTTACTAAAAAGCAGGTGTTGCAGACCCAGACAATATGAACATTAATATTATAACTAAGCTTAAACTGGTAGAGGCAGATTAACCTTCTGGAAGAAAGAGCAAGGTTTTTTTAGATGGGGAAAAAAAAAAAGATCAATAGCTATGCTACCTACTTTCTAGTCGCAAAAGTTTGGACTTCTTTTTCACACGTTCTTGATGAAATAAAAAAAATAGATCACCTTTCTAACAACTCTGGATACAAGCAACTGTCCCCTCTCCTCTCAACACATATCCACCAACATGAACCTTTTTAAAGCGGCAGCAGTTTAGCACCATCAACAAGAATTTATAACAGGTTTTGTTTTTTTTTTTTCAGCTTGCTTCCTGTATGTCAGCACAGGGCATGGGAAAAAGGGAGCAGACCCCAGGCTTTGAGAGAGATCTCAAGCATCCAGCCTTCTGGTTACATAGGAGAGGACTGCAGGACTTCAGGAAGCATTTTGTTAACAACAGGAGAAAAAAAAAATGAAAAAGAACAGACATCATTGGGAGGGGGGGAATAACCCATTCTGGTGAAGGTGTTCAAGAATACTCCTGATCCCAAAATTACCAGTAAGGCTGACAGATTTTGAAGCAATTCCTTCATAGTCAAAGCTATTCTGTTGTAGGAGTGACAGACTGCTGCCAAGGAAAGGTTTAAAGGACAGCACTCTCTGACCTTACCCCTCCATTCAGGCAACGGCCTCAGCACCGGCCCGAAGCCCGGGCACCCGGCTCCGCATTAGCCCCGTCCTCCCACCGGCCTGTCACACCACCTCAGGCTTCCAGAAAGAGAATCCTCTATTTGATAGAAATAAAGTAAAACGCCAACCAGCTTCCGCCCGCGGCACCGCTGCCAGGTCACAAATACAGGACTTCTCTCCCCGGAGGGGTCACCCCCTACACACACACGGGACGGCCCTGCCTCGCCCTTCAGGCGTTGGGGAGACCCACTTGCCCCCAGCCCCGGCTCCCCGTCAGCCGCAGGACAGGGCAGGGACGGCGGGGACACGGAGGAAACGAATTACAACCGAATTAGTCAGCAAATCCTCCCGGGCGGTGCCAGGGGGGCAGCCCGACTCGCTGCCCTCCCCTCAGGGATACACACTCACTTTCCCCCCCCCAGGCTACCGCCAGCCCCAGACCCCCAGCCCTACCTACCGCGGGGTCCGGTCCCGCTCCTCTTCACTGCCGCCACACCCAGAGGACGCGTTCCCCGCAGCCCCCTCCCTCCGTCCCGCCCGCCCGTCCAGCACCGCGGGCCGCTGAGGGGAGCGCGGCGTAAACCGGCCCGCAGCACCCAAGCGCCACCACCCACCTGACCACCTCAGCCCCCGCCCGCCCTCACACCGGCTCCTTTTGTTCGCCCCTCACCGCACCGCAGCGGCCCCACCCCGGAACTGACCTCACCCGCCCGGCATGGCGGCCATCAGCCCGGCCCGGCCCGAGCCGCCGCTACCTGGGAGCGAAGGAGGGCGCCGCCATCTTGGGAGCGGGTGTGACGTAAAGGGCGGGGCGCCATCTTTGTGCAGGGCGCGGTGGCGCGGAGTGGATGGGCAGCATTTATGATGGCGGCCGAGGGGAGGGATAACGAGGAGAGGGAGAGGCGGGGAGGGGAAGTGAGGGCGGGGACGCCATCTTGGTGTAGGGCAGCACGCAAAATGGGGAGCATCTTAAAGGGGGTGTCACAATTTCAGCCTCAGGGCTGGGCAGGAGAAGGGGAAGGTGGGGAGCTGACTGCTTGTGCTCCTGTCCATCCTTTCTTCTCCCTACTCTGCTCTGGTCCCTACCCAGACCAGTATTTTTTTGCAGTGCCTTTAGCACTCACATCCACCCTGTCCTGAGACAGTTCAACCCACAGACCCTACAGAAAACTGCTCACTTTTCTGCCAAGTTGGCTTTTTGCTACTTTAGTTGGTCAAGAGTGCTCAGCTCAGGGGCAAACAACAACCAGGGAAGGTGCAAGGCTGACAGAGGAGGGGGCAAAGAAAGCACAGCAAGGGCAGCAGGAGGAAATGCAATCGCCATGAGGTGGCTCAGGACATGCCCTGTACATTCTTAGGGATGTAAACGCATGTTTTCCTTCCATCTGTCTGTTTCAGTGTTGGAGTTAAACAGAAGTTTAGAAAACAAAGAGCTTGCATCTGCCTGCACTGACATTCCCTCCTGTTTAGTCATGGCAAGGATGCTGTGAGCCCAGTGGCCGGACGTTGAGTGAGGGTTCGGGAACCTTTGGCACAGCAGACGTCAGCTGCTTTCTTTCCCTGTGGCTCACTTTTTCCTCCTGAGAAAGGGAGACAGTAATTACTCACTCAGGAGAGCTACACGACCTTATTCATTGGTGCATGTAAGCCTCCTCACAAAAGGAAGAGGGAAGCTAAGAGAGGCTAATTTGCTTTCTATGTCTCACTTGAGCAAAATAACTGGTGGAGAGTTCAGCTCCTGGATCTGTGCACCAAAATCCCCCTCTGGAGCTGCTGTCTGTGCCCCTGCCCCTCCACAGCCCAGGGGTCAGACGACACTGCAGGATCCTGCTTTCGGTTGTATCGTGACAGCAGGTCATTAACCTCTGTTGAACATAAGGCTGATGCCTCCACCTTCTGTACCTGTGATCCCTCCTCTTCTCTAATAATATTAAGCCCACAGGGTGGAATTTTTGAGACCATCTGACTGACTCAAAAATTCATTTTTTCAAAATGAGGCTTCACTCAAAGGAAAATTCCCAGCCATTGCCATGCCAAAGTAATTATAGCCATACCACAAAAATTATCCCGCTATAATTAAGCTGGTATGGGCCTCCATCTGAACAATAATATGCTGAGATATTTTCCCAGGCAGCCCAAATCCTCTGGCAGCTCTGACTCCAAGCCGTGGGGAAAAGGGACCTGCTCCCAAAAGCCCTCTCCTCCTTCACCCTGCTCCTGTAGAGAGGGAACCGAAGCCTCCTGTTCCCCGGTACGACTTATTCCGTCTGAGTGTTGTAGCTCGGCTCCTGCCTCCCTGCAACCTCTCTGACTCCTCCCAGGAAATCCCAGCTGCAGATGAAGCATTTCAGAGACAAGGAGAGGGCGGCATGTGTGCAAATGCAGCCTGGGCGGTCGTGCCAGACTTTCTCAGCGTAAGGCAGCGTGACCCAGCTTGATGTAAGTCGGTTTTACCCCCCCTCGTCCCTTCTGGCACCTACGCGTGTGTTCGCTTGCTGGTTGTTGCCGCTGCCTTCGCCTATGCTACCGCTGTGGTGTGACAGGATCAAGGGAACCATTGTCCCCAAAGCCCTCTGGTGGACCTGTGAGCAGACAGGCTGGCCAGCACCATGGAGGTGCTTGGGGAGCAGCGGGACACAGGAAAAAGGCTGGTGCCCGCAGGCTAGAGGGCAGGAGATGGCGAGTGATCGGTCCCCGCGGTGACCTTTCAGCTGTCACCTCCAAAATCCTCAGTGCATTCTAAACCATGCACCTAGCCAGGGCGAGAGGTGCCCTGGCTCCCAGCTGAGAGAGTGCCAACAGCACAGCCCGAAGCATCCAAAAATATGAGACTGAGCCTTTCCCAGGCTTTTTGACTTTCTGGTGGCTGACCGCTCTCCAAAACATTGTCCAGGGCTGGGGAGCCCTCTGCCTTAGCCCCAGTTACCCTGACCCCGATGCTGCCCCTAGCTCTTTACAGGAGCCTTGTGCCCATCTCTCCCACCATCTGCATTATTTTCTGCCACACTTCCATTTGGTCACCTGCAGGGTTAGTCTCCTCCTTCTGGTGCTCATTTGCTTTGCATCCCAAAGCAGCATCCCTGTGTATTTGAGCACTCCTTCCCAACACACAGCTGTCCCATGCACAGGGACAAATGGGTATTTTGCAGTCCCAAGCAATCTTATGCTGTGTTTTCCTGTTTTTCCAAAGAGATGTAAAATCCCACTGGTCTCAGCTGCTTTGCACTTGTGTTAGAAGGGGACTCACATCCTGCACGTAAGAGTGGAAAGGGCACTGAGCAGTACTGAGAACTTACCTGTGGGCTGGCCTGCTTCAACCTCATTGTAACTTATTTTTTGGCAGCTGACCATGGCTGGTCAAAACAAAGGTGCATGCATCCTCCAGACTCACTGCTTTTATCTCAAGTACCTAACAAAATGTTAACTTATTTTTAGCTTAGATACTGCATGTTTAAGCAATGCTGTAGAATAGTTAAGGGGACCTGAGATAAAGGAGCAGGCTACATCAGGCACAGAAATTAATTTGTTTGGGGCCTTGAAGGAAAAATAAACACCAAAATCGCTTTGGAGATGGAGGCTGACATAGTGTTAATAAGAATAAAACTTGTGACTAAAGAACTTGGAGCTGCAGCAGCTGAGAGGCCAGAAATCCTCAAAGACAGCAGCACTCTTGCTTTGATATTATTAATTTTTTTGGTAACCTTAAGACCACTGAGGAAGGGGTGGGTTTGCCCAGAGTTTGCCCAGCCCTAAGGCCCCTTGTTTCACTGGGCAGCCCCAAGAGGCAGGGTGGCCAAACAGTCTTGCCAAGGCATAGCCCCTTCAGTGAGGAAGGTGGAGGTGCTACAGGGGAGGAAGAGCAGAAGCAAGAGATACCTGGGATGAGTAAAACTGGATGGGAAGCTGATGCTGAACAGTGAATTCCCAGAGAATGGCCTCTTGCTGGTGGTGGCACCGCTCCCCCCTGTGCAGAGGAAAGAGAGGGGAGCCTAAAATTGGGGAGGGAGGAGGCAGAAGCCATGGTTGCCCTTGTGATCCCGACTTTGTGTGTCATGGGCACAAAGTACAACCCCAGCACTGTCTGGCATTGCAGTGACAACACAAAGCAGCTTGTTCCCCCTTTTCCTTTCTGTGGCAGAATAACCACAGCTTTCAGTCTGGAACTGGGCTGCATCCTCAGGTACAGGGAGCATTTGCTTTGCCCCTGCAGCTCTGCAGTAATTAACTCACCCCTCTGCTTTGTGTCCAGGGTAAATGCAGCTCCGTGCCCGCAGGAGTGAGACAGCAGGAGCCGTGGCATGCTCAGGAGAGCAGGACTGTCTCTGCGTCACTTCTTGCTGGGGAGGAAGAGCAGTGCTGGATATAGCTCCTACTCCAGCAAGGTATTGAATGCCCAGTGTGACTCTTTTCTGGCTGGCAGCCTGGTCCCTGGCTCAGGCTGCAGTGGTGCAGAGTCCAGGGGAGCTCCCTGCCCAGGAGTGAGCCTTGGCAGCAATGGCAGATAGGGCACGTCAGGAAAAGCCACACCGGTCCAATCTCTTGAGTACCTGCTTATTTCCAGGTAGCCTGTTTAAAGGGAACATCTCATCATCGTAAGCATCTTATCTCATCATAAGCAAGAAAATATCCTTCCTACAGGAGAAAGCTCATTGTATGTGGGGTTGCCTCATCTGATGATGTTTTCTACTAAAGTCTGTTGGGTCGCCCAGTGCTTGGGAAATATCAGCATCCCTCTTGGAGATACAGGCATGCAGAGCAAGAAAATCATGGGCGGCAGGGAGGCAGTGGTGGGAGGCTGTGGCTGCTAAGTCTTCTACATTTGCACTCAATTACACTGTCTGGCTGCCAGGCAGACTGCACCTGGAGAAACACATTGTTCAATTTGGGGGACAGAAGAGGCTGGGGATGGGATGGGGGGGACATCAAAAGAAGAAAGTGTTTGTCACTTCCCTTCCTGAGAGGGCTGGAGCTGACAAGGCCTTTCCTTAGAACTGGGAATGTCTTCTTCCCACTGATCCCCATCATATTTGCTGTTAAATTCTCTGAACTGTGGCCAGCAGCAGCCCCATCACAAGAGAAAAGCTGCAGAGCTGTTAATATTTCACCACCAGCTATTTTTTTTACTTCCTAAACCACAAATCCTTCTATTCTCACCAGAATCAGCTCAGGCACCGTGTCTCGCTGACCATAATATCCATGAGCTTGTGCAGAAAGAGCAAAGCAGGATGCTGAGGGAGAGGAGTGGGGCTCCCCTAGACCCTAGAGGGGAGCAGTGACTTCTGCTCGCCCTTGGCTGCCTGCCTGGCACCACAGGGGAGCACAGAGTCCACTGGGTGCCCTCTGAAACACAGGGCTCCACAGCAAGTGATTCACAAAGATCCCGAGTGAGGGCTGAAGCTGTATAAAAATCCAGAGACCTCAACGCAAAACATCGCTGAGGCACTTTTCAAATTGTGGTGCAGCCCTCGGGGAACAGCGGGGGTGAGCAGGTAAGTGCAGAGTTACCGCTGCAGCCCAGCTTGGGGAGGGGGGCTGACCTGGTACCCCCCATCCTGGCACAGCAGAGCACAGACTCTGTCCCCTCGCATTGCAGCACTGCGTCTCACATCTCGGCTGCTTTCACGTGCCCTCCTTTATCTCTGTTCAAATGCATTTTATTTGCCGTGGTGACAATGGTTATCTTGGCTCATTGCTTCAGAGGTGCGCTCCTCACATCCCCACACTGGCTGTTTTTGGGGCACTGAGCATCATTTCTCTCCAGTTTCCAGTCCCTTCACTGTCTGGTTACCTTTTTCCTGCACTGTTGAGTTATTAAATTCTGCCTCTGCCACTTTTCATCATCCTCATGAAAAATTCCCCATCAAGCATATCTGACTTTCTCCCACTGTGCTTATCCAACTGGAAGGAGGATTTTGCTCTGAATGTTTCCTTCTTCGTACCCGCCCAGCCATGATGCAGGTGGAAATTAAATATCAGTCATTAAATAAATTAAACAATCAGACAAACTGTACCTTGGTGTCTCCATACATCAGACTGACCTCTGTGCTGTGCTCCCTCCTTGCCTGTACGCAGCTGCTGCCTGGTTGTGCAATTAATTTTAGGTGCAAATTCCAGCATTTTGTTTAGGATCTACAGCAAGTCCCGTCACCAAGGGATCCAGTAGGAGAAAGGAGCAAACACTACTTCTGCTACTCCTTAGAGCAGTATGGAATACAAAAGTTTATTCTAGGAAAAAGGGATGTTTTCTGGCCTGTAGAGAACAAGGAATTCCTTACAATGGAGGACAAGAGAGGCTACAAAAGCAGAAGCCTGAGATCTGGGATCATTGACCTGGCTCTTACAGTTTGGCTGAACTCATTTGACCCCATGACTTATTGCAACTGAAAATGAGGTTTAAGGCATTGCCAGCTCCCCAGTGAGTGTACACACACTTCTTCTGCTCATCTGTTTTCTCAGTTCTTGTTGAAACTTGCAAACGAAACATCCTCCTGTGCCAGTTCTTATCTGTTTGATCTTTCATAAAAATTGTGTGAAACCTCTTCCAGAAGCCATTGCACCAGTATTGCTGCCCTAAGGTCAGTCAGCAACAACCCATGAAGCAATAAGGACACAACTGGGAAAAACCTACCTGTGGAGGCCATGTCCCCATCATGTGTGGCCCCATTGCCCCTAGTGAAATCTTCAAACTCAGTTTCTCTCTCTTTCTCTCTCTTTGCAGGCAAAAATGTCACGGCCAGTGCAAGCTCGGAGGCTGGAGGGAACAGACAAGAATATCTGGTGAGTTAAGAGAATATCTGATTTACCCTGGTGGTAGATGTGGTTTTAAGCAACCTAACACCAGGTAGAAACCACCACAGCCACACAGCACAGAGCAGCAGAGTCTCCTTCAGCTGTTTCACATTCGTTCAGGAAGCACATCAGGACAGGTTTGTCCCAGGAGACTCTACCCTGGCTCAGCTCTGTACCTGCTGCTCACACTTTATGCCATATCACATGTCCCACACCACCCTGCAGGAAGGCACATTGTAGTGCAAGGCACTCCATCCAACCCATCCACCCCAAAGATCCCAGCAGCACCCAAAGCCCTGCTCTGCTTGATTTCAAGCTACAAACTGCTGATGAGATAGATCTCGGGTGAGACAAACACTGAGTTCAGGTTGCCTTTCCCTCTGCAGGGGCCTTCACGGTATCTAGTTCCTAATTTTGTGGAACTGGTACGAGCTTGAAAACCTCTGAGTCTTCTCCTGCTCAGCCTGGTCTGATCAGAAGCAGTGTGTGGCTTCAGCTGTGACCACACAACCAGACAGTGCAGCGGCTGTTTCTTTCGAGAACAAATTAAAGCCACCCTCCAGTGCCTCATCCTTGGTTTAATTGAAATAGGTCTGAAATGACCTGTGCTTGGTCCTGTCCACCTGCAAGCAGCAGGATGGCCCTGCAGGAGGGACACCATCCTCACTTCCAAAGGGACACTGGCAAGCAGAGCCGGTGCCAGCACGCTGCGCAGACCATCTGTAAATGCCTCTCTTTCTCTCCCTTTCTTCTCTCCAGGGTGGAGTTTGTAAAACTGGCTGCCACCTACTCCAAGGTGAACCTGGGCCAAGGCTTCCCCGACTTCCCCCCACCAGACTTTCTGAAGGAGGCGTTTGTGAGAGCCCTCAGTGGGGAGAACCACATGCTGCATCAGTACACCCGTGCCTTTGTGCGTGAGCAGACCCCCGCTCCTCACCAATGTCCCCTTTGCTCCCCGTTAGCCCTGGCTGCCTCAGAGCACACCAGGCAGTAATAAACAGGGCAAACCACGAGGCAAAACATTTATCCAGCCTCAGCCCAGGCACCCCGCTCCCGGGGCTGTAACACCCTGCTTTTCCAGGCTGTTTTAAGCAGCTGGGCTGGAAGATGCCCCACACACTCGGTCATAGTGCATGTGGCTGCTCAGGCCCCTTCCAAGGGCTCATCTCTGTTTTAGGAGGCTTCTGCAACCCAATTCCCACCTCTTCTCTCACCCCACAGGGCCACCCACCTCTGGTAAACATCCTAGCCCAGTTCTTTGGGAAGCTGCTTGGACGAGACCTGGATCCTATGACCAATGTGATGGTGACTGTGGGGGCATATCAGGCTCTTTTCTGCTGCTTCCAGGCTTTCATTGAAGAAGGCAATGAGGTACCCAAGATTTGAGCTTATTCACAGGCAGCCTTCCTCTAGCAGAGCCCTTCTTGTCTGTGGGTCTGCCAGAAACAGATTTTCATAGTCCTTTTGCAAAGCATAAAAGTTTTTATCCCCATTCTCCATTATTTGAGCTTCCAAATGAAAATAAAACCTCTGCCACAAGGCACCGACTTATTTCTGCATCAGGCAAAATAACCTTTGTGCCCCACGTGGTGTTCTTTCCTGACACTGCCCACTGGCACTGCATGTTCTCCATAACAGTAATTCAAGGATTAAAATTTCCCATCCCTCCCATTGCTCTCTGCACCCATCAGGGAAGGTCTGAGCAGAGCCAGGAAGGTGCTGACATGTCCCTTTTTTCCAGGTGATAATCATTGAGCCCTTCTTCGACTGCTATGAGCCGATGACGAAAATGGCTGGTGGGACACCTGTGTTTGTCCCACTAAGACCGGTGAGTGGGTCCGAGCAAAGCCATTGAGGAGGGAAGAGTCATAGCAAAGAGGTGAGTGGTAAGGAAAGTGAAGAGGTAGCAAACAAGCTGAGATTCCTCTCTGTTCTCTCTAGAAAGCTCCAAAAGATGGCAAATTGATGTCTAGTGCAGACTGGCAGCTGGACCCAGCTGAACTGGCTTCTAAATTCAGTGAACGGACAAAAGCCATTGTCCTGAACTCACCCAACAACCCTCTGGGCAAGGTAACGCCTCAGGCCTTGCTGTGGCTGGTCCCGAAAGCAGCTGGGATGCTCCAGGTGACCCAGCCACATTTGCAGGGTAGCAGTGACATGATCTTCCTTGCACACAAGGGAAATGGGTGTTTTGGCAGCACCACTCACTGCGCTCATTCAGCTGATGTTTTTAAGCCTGGTTTTTTTGTGGGAACCATGTCTTTGCCCTGTTAAGACTATTGCAGCCAGCTCCTGCCCACCCTGGCTTGGGAGATGGTGCAGGCAGGACATGGAGACTCTGTAGAGCAGCAAGGACAGGCAGGGGCTGAAAAATTCTCCTGCAGCATCTGTCTTTCTGATACAGGTATTCAGCCGAGGGGAGCTGGAGCTCATTGCAGACCTGTGTGTGAAGCATGATGTCTTGTGCATCAGCGATGAAGTGTACGAGTGGCTGGTCTACGACGGGAAGGAGCACATCCGCATCGGTAAGGAGAACGGCTTGGCTGAGCTTGGATGACTTCAGGGAAAGAACTGGTGGTTTAACTGGGGTCCCCTAGAAATTACATGAGCTACTTACATGCACAGCTCCAACAGGCACGTATCCTCATTAGAGGTATTTTTCTGCACTTCATTCTCAGCCACCAAACCAGTCTTAAACTGGAGCCCTGACTTCTAGAGCCAGTCAGAGGAAACAGAGAGTTGGCTACACAGTCTGAGATCCAGAGCAAAGAGCCCTTTGGCTCCAGAGAAACTGTATTCCCCCCCCCCCCCCCCACTCCCCCCCCCCCCCCCCCCCCACTTCATAAAATCACAGTTTTCTGGTGTCTCTGGTTTTAGGACACCCATTTCAACATGATTTCAGAGGCCTGTTCTTCCTGTTGCAATAACATGCAATCACCTTGTTGCAGGGTGATGGTGCTTGGCACCTCTGGGAACCCCCAGGCTGGGTACATGTGTATGAAAACAATTACAAAAGAAATGCTCTTGAGAAACCTGGCTGCTTGGTTGGGATGTGCTTTGAGGCTCACCCAGGTGAAAGATGTGAACACAGGAGGCCACTGTGGGTTATGTCGGGCAAAGAGCTCCCACCATGATATTGATGCAGCCCAGAAGTGAGCACACTGAGCTCTGCCATCGGTGTTTCTCTCCTGTTCCATTGCCAGCCAGCTTGCAAGGGATGTGGGACCGCACGGTGATCATCGGGAGTGCTGGAAAAACCTTCAGTGCTACTGGATGGAAGGTGAATTCTCCTGTGTGGCATCTCACGTTCTCCCCATCCCCAATCCCTTTTTTCCAGAGCATGGGTCCCATGAGGGACATTGCTGCCACACACTCAGCTTTGAACCTCAGGGTCTGAAAGTACCAAAGCTGCTTTACAATAGCTCTGTCTGGAATGTACAATGAAGCCAGAACAGACAAATAAAGGGCAGCTCAAGCAGGTACCCAGACATTTACCACCTTCCTCCCTCCTCTCTTGGCCACAGGTGGGCTGGACTGTGGGACCCAACCGGCTGCTGCAGCACCTCCGTAATGTGCACCAAAACTCCGTGTACCACTGTGCCACCGTTGCCCAGGTAATGGTGGCACAGTGGTTCACTGCCCAGGTGGCTCCCTGCAACTCCTAAACCCCTGAAGCAGGGGTGAGAGAGAGTCACTCTGCTCCCTACTTACCTGTGAATTGCATTGGAGCAAACACTCTGGTTCTCACACAAGTCTTGACCATCTTCCCCCTGGGCACCTCTCTCCTCACAGGAGGCTGTGGCTCAGGGTTTCCAGAGGGAGCTCGAGCTGTACGGGAAAGCAGGCAGCTACTTCGTCCAACTGCCCAAGGAGTTGCAGCAGAAGAGAGACTGGCTGGTCCAGAGCCTGGATGCTGTGGGGATGAAACCCATCGTCCCCGAGGGCACCTACTTCTTGGTGGCAGACATCTCCAAGTTCAGTGAGTCACACAGCTGCAGTTCTGCTCAGGCAGGGTTGGGTGTGGGAGGCCAGCTTGGAGTGGTAGCCCTGGCAGAGACAGGAACCTGCATAAACCACCATCAAAGCAGGGATGGACAATAACATGTTTCCCATCCAAGCTTGAAGAGACCATGGGTTTGGGGTTCAGCTGAGGCACCTGGTAGCAACCCCCACCTCTGTGCTGCTGTGCTTCTCCTGCAGAATCCGACGTGCCTGATGTCCCCGACTCTGATGAGCCCTACGACTCCAGATTTGCAAAGTGGATGGTCAAAAATAAGGTAAATGGGCTTGGCCCTTTCTGCCACCCTTGCCCTGGGTGGGTTTGTGCCCTCCCTGCTGGCTGCACTCACGGGCACCAGCAGCACATCACTGCCACCGCTGGGTCCAGCAGCTCATCTGGGAGATGCCTGGGGTGTCTGTCAGCAGCTGACCCCAACCCTGGTAGCCTGAGCTCGAGCAGAGCGAGCAGACAGGGCACCAAGAGCATCTACAAGCCCATCCGTGAGACTTGTGAGCAATAAGCAGATGGCCTCATGCCAGCCCAGAAGGAGTGACCTCAGCTCCATGTGTTTCCCCTTCCCAGGGGCTTGCCGCCATCCCGCTCTCTGCTTTCTACTCTGGGGCCCACAAGAATAACTACAACCATTTCATCCGGTTCTGCTTCGCAAAGGTGAGATGTGTGGCAGCACGAAGGATGGTGAGGTTGAGAGTAATAATCAGGGCTGGTTTAATGAGATAAATACCCAGAAGAAATGCAGAGCACCTTGGGCGTTAAAGCCTGAGCCATCACAGATGGTTCAACCCTCTCCTGCAAACATGGGAACTGAGCTAGGGACAAGAGGGAGGGACAGGACCCTCATCTTTGTCCTGTCAGCATCCCACATTTCTTGGTCAAGGCAAGGAGTCTTCTGGATGAATGTCTGACTGGCCCGTGGCTACACCTGCCCCAGAGATGCTGTGCCTGTCTCACACTGAGCACAGGGCGTTCACAATATTCCAAAAAGAAAATGAGATTTTATATAAATGATGACTCCCCGACTGTGAGGAGAAAGGGGCTTTGGTTGGAAGCCACTGACCAAACCTTTGGCATTTGTTTAGGAGGATGCCACGCTGAAGGCAGCAAATGACATATTGCAAAAATGGAAACAGGAGAAAACCAGTCCCTGAGCACACTGGAGACAAAACCAGCCTCTCCCTAGTACTCACCTGCCACAACTGCTCTTCCTCCTCTTCCTTTGCTTGGCTACAAACTTTAATACATCCTTATTTTTGTGCTTTCAACCACATTTTCTGTTGGACAAACGGGTAAGAGGTTTGTCAGGCCCAGGGTCTGGGAGAAACTTTCTGTCACTGTGAAATGACTGCACTATTCCTACAAAAAGTGAGTCTTCCCACACACTGCCAGTATTAAATATTTCTTCTTACCTCGTTTATCAAGACTTTGATAATCACTTCTGGGATGCATCCAGGAAGACGCAAGGTAAGGATGGCTCCTGGGATCTTTTCCACCACCAAATTCTGAAAAAAGTGTTTCAGAACTTACCTTCAAGGCCATGCTGGGAGCTTGGCGTGGCTTCTCTTGCTCCACATACCCACTCACGTACCCCGAGGTGTAGGGCAGCATTTCTACCAGCACTCATGTTCTCATGGGACTGTGCAGCATCACCACCCCTCAGTAAGTTCAATCCTCTGATCCTGAAAAATTCTAAACCCAGTGAAATGCTGTTTCCCATAATTAAAAATTTTCCTATTAGTTTTTCTCTGTACATCTCTTGGGGAAAGCAGCCACAGAATTGGTAACTGGCTCCCCCAAGGAAATAAACTTTCATAAATAACCCAGCTATTGCCAGACCTTCCCCCAAACCACCCCTAGCACTTCGTCAGGGCTTGGCAGCAACGCCCGGGCTGCAAAGCAAAACCTTTGGGACTGTGATGAGCACACGCAGTGTCTGGGGAGGAAGGGCACAGTGGCCTCAGGCTGTTTCTGCCCCCACAACCTCCCACCCCCCGGGCCGGTGGGCGGTGGGATAACACGAGCAGCGTTTTAAAAGGTAATTCTTGCACCATTTTTGATTTCAACCTGGATAAGAATGTAAAACATCATCATCAGTCACACAGGGGTTGTGCACAACAGACTGTGCGATAAGTATTTGTGGCGGTTAAATTATTAAAGGTTAATTACTGCAATTATTGAAGAGTAAATGTCTCTCTAATGATTACAGGGCTGACACAGCTCTCCTGGAGAGCTGCCCTCACCCGTGCAACAGCTGTGTAGTGTCCCACAGTGATGGTGGCTCATCCCACCCAGGCTGGTGGGCATGCTGCACCTGGTGGCACCGATGCCACCCCCAGAGCAACGGGGGGGACAAACACCCACCAGGGGGGAGGCAAACACCCACCTCCTGCCTTCACCCGTGAGGTGCAGATGCGTCCTCTCTCACCTGCTCACACAGCCTGGGTGGGTGAGGGTGCTGCTGAAGGCCTTTTTGCACCCACGTAGGTGCCAAGTGGCGGGAGAGCTGCAGTCACCGACACCGATAAACAACCACGAGGTTAATTATGGAAATTAAAAGATTCTTTGCAACATCCCCGCTTGTGTGGGCTCTTGCTCTAGGTCATGACACACCCCACAAGGGGCAGGGCTCATCTCCTTCTCCTCCAGCACGCACAAAGGGCTCATGCAAAGACAGACAGAGCCCCATCCTAGCCTCCCTGGAGAGGCTGAACAACACCCGCTCGCTCACACGACGCCCCCTTATGTCCCGTCCCGTCCCGTCCCGTCCCGTCCCGTCCCCAGCTGGACATCTCGCCCAGGCGACTTCAAGACTGAGACCCCGCCCCCCCGCCTGGCCATTGGCTCACGTGACGCCGACCTCCGCCAATCCCCACTGTGGAGGGGCGTGGCCGGGGAGCGCGAGCGGAAGATGGCGGAGGACGGCGCGGCTAAGCGGCCCAAAGGGGTGCAGGTGGGGACGGGGGTGGGGG
>BJBW01007360.1:0-17397 GCA_004320125.1 Scolopax mira | reverse complement strand
CCCTCTACAACTCCCTGAAAGGAGGGTGGAGAGAGGTGGGGGTTGGCCTCTTCTCCCAAGGGAATCATGACAGGAGCAGAAGAAATGGTCTGGAGTTGGGGCAGGGGAGGTTTAGAGTAGATATTGGGGAAGAATGACTTTCCTGAGAGGGTGGTCAGGCACTGGAACAGCCTGCCCAGGGAGGTGGTGGAGTCACCATCCCTGGAGGGATTTAAGAAATATGTAGACGTGACACTTCAGGGCATGCTCTAGTGCCTGAGATTGTTGGTTTGTGTCCGTTTGTGGGTTTTTTGTTTGTTTGTTGCTTTTTTTAATATTTTGGGGGGGATTGGACTTGACGATCTCATCTCACATCTTTTAGTTTCACGTGCCAAATCTGCAGCCCTTTGTGAGTCCCTACGATGGGAATTAGATGGAGAAATGCAGACTCATTTCTTCCACAGGCTCTTTCAGCAGAGGTAACCTCCAGAAAGGGATATGAAAAGGTCTCTGGTTTGCAGCCACGGAGGGGATTGGATGAGAAGAAGCGCTTACAACATTTTTTGACACCGCACTTTGATCAATTTGACGGATTTAATATTACAGAAATATTTCATTTTTCAATGCGGATGGGAGAGGAAAAAAAAAATCTAATCATCCATCCAGCAGGCCTCTATATTTGTCATAATTCACTGGAAAGAAAAGAAAAAAATAAAATCTCCCCAAACCTCTGATTTAAAATCCAACTTAACCCGAGGTAATTTCCATCATTAGTTCAAACTGTGAGATCTTCACTCTCTCCTTATTTTTAAAGCCATTGTTCTGGGTTTTTCAAGGTATTATTTAACCAAAGCAGCATCTAATTGTGTTTTCTCTCCGCATTCATTTTTAAGGAGGTAATGAACGCTACGGGGGAAACAGCACAATTGATTAATGCCGGGGAAGGCAGATGGGGCAGAATCCAAGGCACAGAATAAAATATGTTTTCATAAATACGAAGCACAAAGGAAGAAAAGGAGCCACCTCAAGAACTTCAGGGAGAAGTTTCCACCTGCCACCTCCGCAAGGTGACACTGAGCCGTTGCTGGAGGAGGCACCTTCCCAATAACACCAGGCAATTAAGGAATTAATGGGATGCTACTCGATTCTCTGGGAGGTGAACCAGTTCGGGGAGACTTGAACAAAGCTGGCTCTAATGAACTCGGCGCGTTCGTCAGGCGGCGGGAGTTGTACCCAGAGAGACTGGCTGAGCTTTACATCATTAATAGCACAAGTCACCTTCTCTTTTGAAGGGGAATCGGCAACAAAAGATGCCTAAATCTTGTGTCAGTAAAACATCTTAGAGATAGTAGACCCCATAACGCCGTTCCGATGGGAAGGAGCAACAGTCTCAGTCTGAGGCCTCTTCCAAAAACATCACTCCACCCTTGATCCCTTCCTTCCCATCTCCCTCTACCCCTTATTTCCTTGGATGTGTCAAATGGATGATGGTGGAGGAAGAGCAGCATTTTCATACCCTGAAACAGCGCAGATGCAACCAAGGGTTGGCCATAACACTCATCAAGTGTCTGGCTTCTGCTTATCTAGTTTCTGAGCCCTCTTGGCAAAGAAAAAAAACACCAAATCTCCTAAAACCCCACAGAAATAAACCCAGCCAAAGTCTGCTTGAGAAACGAGGTCAACAGGAGAAACACCCAATTAGCGGTGTTTTGTGGCTGGATGTGGTGTGCCAGCTGGGATTCGGGGAGTTGCTGTGCCTCAGGAAAAAGAAGGGAAGCTTAAAATAATAACATCTAGCACTCAGAGAGCATTTTGCATCTTCCTGGTGTGACATGAACTTTAATTAGTTTGTGAGTTGAGACACAGCTGGGCGAGCAATAGATCTCCGTGCAACACCACTGGTGCCGGGAGCACGAGCAAAGCATGGGGGCTGTGGCCAGTTTGCAGAATGGGCCATCTTCTATTCTTCAAGGTGAAGGAGCAAGGAGGACAACCTTCCAGGTGGCCAGAGCTGCTGTTCAAGTTTTGGAAGCGGCAGTGGTGAATTCAGCTCTGTGGCATGACAGCTCAGGTTAAACAGAGGGGAAGGTCACTCTAAAAAATACCCAAAAATGACCCTGGCTTGATTGGGCAGTGCCTTAATTGGGGACTGCAGGGTGAGGATGGAGTCTCTCCTGCTTCCCATTCCACGGAGGTTTGGCACGCTGCTGGTGGGACACAGTGGTGCAGTCACTGGGAAATTTGGAAGCTCCATCGAGACAAGCAGTTGGGATTGTCCTTTTGTCTTTCACCAGAAAACGTGTGGTCTGAAGGAGATTTCCAGTATCAAAAAAGGGGAGGGGGGGGGGGGGGGGGGGGGGGGAAGGGAGAATTGGTCATTTTCCCATTGGAAGCATCTCTCTCCCTGAACTGTTTTGTGCCAGAAAATGTTGTGCCTCGTGCAGTTCCTGACCAGCTGTAATAGTAGCCAGGAGAAATTAGATGGCTGGGCGGTTGATGAGGTCTCTCCTCATTAGCAATCCAATAATGTGGGCAAAGGCTTCTTTCTTCTCTACATCTGTGCTACTGCTGTATTTGTCACGTTTTCTGCTTATGGCTGGTGCTCAGGAGAGTGTGAGGGCTTGTGCTGATAGGATATGACAAGGTTTCTCCTGGAGCCCACCAAGCTATGGCTTGTGTTTTTACTACCAATGGCCCAGTGTGGTCTCCACACTGATGATTTCAGCCGGGGGGGGGTCATAACGTGGAGCCCTTCAGTGCAGAATCCAATTAACCAACCAAGTGAACAAACCCCTTTGTACCGGCCACGCTACCAGTGGGGTCAGTACATCCCAGGGGTGATGAGTAGCACCCACAAAACAAGCACAAACGTCTTGGCATGGAGGCTAAGGGACAATATTCATGTCCCCAAATTCAATGCAATCCCAAATTCAACCCCGCAATAATTAGGGATGGTGGTGGCCTCTGCTTAGGTCAAGGGATGGGTAAATGAGAGCATATTTTTCCCCTCTCACTCATACTTCCACCACTTGGTGATGTACCTGGGCTGGGAGACACCTGCCTGGCCAATCAGCAACCACACGGTGGCTAATATGATAAAGAATAACAAAGCTCTTGAGAACATCCTTCAGTGGATGAGGAAATTGGTTTGGCTTCAACCAAACATCTCATCATCTGAAACTAGAATTGCCATCTGGTGAAGAGTCAACATCTGCTTTGACCCTGAGTTACTGAAACAATGGAATGAAAAATGCAACAATAAACACGTTATTTGGGAAAAAGGGCTTCAGATCAGTGGGACATTAAAAGCAAAGGAAAGGAAATGGGGTGCAAGTGGTGCTCAGCTGCCACAGCTCCTGCCTCCTGGATGCTCGATTCTGTTAAGCTTTTGCCCTCCTCTGCTAATTTGCTTATTCCCCAGTAACAACCTGGTTTTCCTTTACCAGAGACAGCTTTAGCCTGCAGAAGATATGGAAAGCAATAAAAAAAATAAACTGTTTCTGGGTCACCACCAGTTCCAGTCCCCAGGGGGTTATTTAAACAACAATTTCTCCCTTGCCTCTGTGAAAGGCAAGACTTGGTCCCCAAAGGTTATTCCATCAATAACTCCTAAACTATCTTAAGGGCAGCAGCCTCAGCCCCAAAGGACTTTTGAAGCCACGTTGAAACAGCCTCCTAAATCACACTTTTAGCTGCACTGATGTATTTAAGCAAGAAGAGCTGCTGCTGCTGAGGTCAGGCTGATGGGACCCCACTCGGGGCAGGGTTTGATGCAGCACGTGAGACACCAGTCCCCAACAGCCACCCAGCAGCAGCTCAACCACCTCTGAGGACCCAAGCACACACACATGTGCCTTTCCTCTTGGCTTTGCCTCACTCAAAGATGCTCAGGACAAATGCTTGTCATCACCCTGGGCTGAAGAAGACTTTTCCTTCAGTGTCATTAACCTCAGTGGCAAAGAGCTCATTCTGGAGCAGAGCGGGCACCCCAAGCAACACACGATAAAATTCACCTCAAGAGCAAGGAGGGAAAGTCTGTACCACAACCAAGATGGGAAGGAAGGTGCCGTGGGCTGCCAGGACCACGAGGTCAGGCAGCAATAGCCTTAGCCAAAGGGGACACCTTTTGCCAGGTGACACCTACTTGCCAGGGACACCTACTCCAGTCCATCCACTGGAGCAGGGATGTGCACCCCTGGGATACCCATAAATACAGGTTTTTTTGGTATTTCCAGACAACAGCTACCTCCCCTGGCCTTGTATAACCTTGAGAAAACCCTCCAGCAGCCCATGACTCCATTTCTCATCTATAAATCCCCAAACACAGCCCTCTCCTCTGTTCCTCCTGGCTCATGAGCATCAGCTCTGGGGAGATGGCAGCTCACTGCCGCACGGCACAGTGACCTGGGGAAAAATGAACCAGCCAAAAGCAGACTCAGGCTCAAACAATCTCCTTTCTGACACAACGACTTTGCTGAGAGACAAAACAATACTGCAGGAAAAATAAATAAATAAATATATATATATACACACACATATACATATATAAAAGTAGGGATGTTGTAAAGCATATGGTGTCGTGAGAAACTTTCTGAAGGGGGCGAAAGGAAAGGAAAGGAATGGGTTGGAGGATCAGGGCTGGCTGAAGAAAGGCATCTTCCTGCCTTTCTTCCTGCAGACGTTTGTAGTTTTTAATTTCCAGCACCTGTTTTTTCCGTCGCACGGCAGCAGAACAGCTGATGGGCACATCTGCTCACAGCGGGAACGCTGGGTTACAGGGACCTCTGACAGCAATCCCTTTCCAAAGGCTTGACCCTGCAAATCCAGCCCCTGAGACCACGGGCTTGTGCAGGACCTCACTGACAGAGAAAGGCTTTGCAAGGAGGAGAAACCAAGCCAAAAGGAGAAGGAACCAAGGCCATCGCCCATTGGAGAGGCTTTTCACGCCTGCCTGGTTCTCTCCTCCCACACACGCTCAGGTGAGGATGGGCTCAGCCTCCCGGGTGCTGAATGGGGCAGAGAGAGTTTTCGGAGGGAGGGAAGATGGATTACAGTATAAACCCCCAAGCTGAGAAGAGCAAAAACTGTCCTGGGAGGTCTCCACACGAGGAACAGCAGCGGTGAGACGCAACGGAGCAGCAGATGCTGTGACGTGCTCTGCACCCCATTAAACTTGAGCTAATTCAGATGGGGTTGGCTTCCCTGATTACATCCAAAGAGCCACTTTAGCAGGGTTTCTGCACCAAAATCACTGGCAGCACACGTTGGGACCAAAGCACTGAAGCTTCAAGGTTAAGAATTCCTGGCTGCCTTCCTTGCTGCCGGGGAAGCGCCGAGGAGAAAACTGCTTTCAAATAATAATAATAAAAAAATATATAGAAAAGAGTTAAAAAAGGAAAAAAGAACAAAAATCTCATCACTTAAAACCTTCAAAGTGCAGTCAGACGTGTCAATACTCCCAGCAATGGGGATGAGCCTGTAAAATGGATGGGGGAGGTTCAAGTCTTACTCCAACTGCCTGGTGTGTTCCCATCACACATTGAGTTGGTCCATCCCTGAGCTCTCCAGGGCAAAAACCAATCTCCCATCACACCTGAAACTGGCAGGGGAACAGCCCTGGCTCAAAAAGCAGAAGTTTGAAGCCTCAGCCTGGCTGCCAGGTTGTGAATAAGTCCATAGGGGCATCTCTCCCTCCTTGGAGTGCTCTAGGGATACACATTACGCTGGATCAAATCCTTCTTGCAGTTGAAAAAGATTCTGCAAAACCCCAGCGCAAAACCCTTTCAGGGGTTAAAAAATAGTGTATGTTTTGACCAATGTTCTTTTGCTGATGACAGACTGCTTCAATGAAATGGGTTTGGACTGGCCCAAAACATATGCCTGAGAAGAAATATCATGCTGGGACCCTTGTCCCAGGACAGGCAAAGCAAATAAATCCCCAGAAGCTGGGAGACAGCAAGGCTCTCGTCAGGAGGGATGCTACATTTCTTTTTTTTCCTGTGCATTCAGTAGTAGACGCAGCTCCATTCTCTTTAGATAATATTTATATTTCTCTAATCTCCTGGCTGCGATGGATGAGAAAGCGATTTCTCCCTGCAAAACCATTTACAATGGAAAAGAGCCACAAGCACAATATAGAACTTTGGTGTGTGTGTCGCTTTAGACAAATAAACATTGCTCCTTTTTCTAAAACATCTAAACATCTTGTATAGGAAATATTAGATCTCAGTTGACTGGAAAATGAAACTAGTTTTATGTTCTCTTCCAAAGCCTCTTGTGATATTACCAATATTTTTTTTCCCCTGTCGAGAATAATGGCTTTTCTACAGGCCAGCAGATAGGAAAGTGCTTACATATATTTCTAGATGCAAATACTTCCCTGAATTACCTTGTCTTAATGTACTTCAGAGTTTGGTGCAAGTTCCTTGATGACACTGGATAATAAGAGCCAGTGGAGAAAAGCCATGTTAAATAAATCAATCACTTTAAAAGAGGTAGAAGATGATGAGTAAGAAATCCCACGGGAGCCCACGCAGGTCTTGGGAAGCAGTTGTTTTAGGGCTGTTAAACCACCAGGAATGCCTGGTATGATGGGGGCACACCAGAAGCAGAACTATTCAGGTTTGGAGTTTGGAGTCTGGAGTTACCTCTTCTCACAGGTAATTAGAGACAGAACAAGAAGGAATGGCTTCAAGCTACAACAGGGTAGGTTTAGATTAAATATTAGGAAAGAATTTTTCACAGAAAGAGTGGTCGGGCATTGGAATAGGCTGCCCAGGGAGGGGGTTGAGTCACCATCCCCAGATGTGTTTAAGAGTCATTTAGATGTGGTGTTGGGGGATATGGTGTAGGGGAGAACTCTGTAGAGTAGGGTAGATGGTTGGACTCGATGATCCCAAGGGTCTTTTCCAACCGAAATGATTCTATGATAAAGCCCTGTACAGGAAAATCTCAATCCCACACAAAGCATCTATATTTTTTTCAACTATAAATTGAAAACCAGCAAGAATTAGGAGTTTCAAAAAACCAAAACCTGCTCAAAGCAAGCACATTATTTTTTTTAAACCGCATTTTGATGAAAATAATTTTCAGCCAAAGTAAGTTTTCAATGGAAATGTTGGACAAACCATTCGGAGAAGCCCCTGCACAAGGAAATGTTTCCCTTCCCTTTAAGATGGGAATTGCAAAACAAAGGGCACAACCCCCCCCCTACATTGTCACTACTTATCATTCCTGGTTAACAATATAAGATATATGATAGGAGCAAAACAATTTGGTGGCAGAACATCATAAATGAAGTCTGTTTTCCCTGGAAACTGCATAACCATTTGAATTAATTTAATTTGAAATATCAAATTAAATTAAACTGTAGAATAATCCCCAAGGGAAAGCATATTTCATTTGCAATGTCTTCTGATAGAGCATTCTCTGCCAAAAGTTTTGCTATGCATCTGGCTTTGGATCTAAATTTATTACATTAGCTCTGGGAAGACTTTTAATAGAAAGTGAGATTAAAGAAGAAGGGGAAAAAAAAAATGAAAAAAGGAATTTCTGATGGGGAAAAAAAAGGCCCCAAACTCGAAAAAGACCAAAAGTGCTGAACGTGGATGAATCTGGGCTGCTGTGTCTTACCTGGATCTGCCTGCACTGGTTTCAACCTCCAATCAAACGGGGATGAGACATGTCATTAAACTACTCGAGTGCCAAAATTGCCTGTATCCATATGCACGGACACCTTGTCTTCAAAACTACCTGACAAGCTACGACACCTTCTTAAACTTGCCAGCCAGCCTAATAGCAACCAACAGGGGGGAAAAATAAAACACGGGTCAGGAGATGAGGAATGGAGAAAGATTACATGCTTTCTAAATCAGCTTTGAAGGACAGAGACATGAAGGAAAGCTCTTTCTTGGTCAGGTGGAGCCAGGCTGGGATTTTCATTTACAAAGGAGAGTAAAGGGGAGGGGAAAAAAAAAAAATATCAAAAAGCACTAGACGAACACTGTCTTATTAGTAATAGCTACCTTGCTTTTTAAATAATCTCAGAGATAAATACAATCTAGGCCAGATCTCAAACACTCTTTGGTTCAACAGGTTGGGAGGAGGGAGGTGGTGACCCCATCAGCGTTCAAAATATAGGTCACACACAAAAGCAGCACTTACAAAATGAACGGTCTTGCTTTTCACGGCAAGAAATTGAAGAAAATTGCAGCCGGCAGCCGCCTGTAGGTTGATGCAGTGGGAATAATCTATTTCTTTCTTTCTTTTTCTTCCTTTTTTTTTTTTTCCTACCCTTTTTTTCCCTTTTTTTAAAGTTTCCCCTGCGAGAAAATATAGAGCAGCAGATGCTGGCATGGAAGAAGGGATTTGCTCTAAACAAACAACCCAGACCCTCCGAGAAAGCTTTTGCACCAAACCCAAATCGAGTACACGCAGCCCTGGTCCACTTCCCTCTCCTTCCCCCTCTAAAATAAATACCCACGCTCAGAGGTACCTTAATCAAATCAAAAAGCATTAGGAGTTTAATCTCCAGCACTTTAGTAACCTCCAAGTTTGTTTTAAATCTTGATTGGAAGAATTACCCTGACAAGAAAATTAGCAGTAAGTCAATAAGCCTGTAGCCTGGAGATAGAGCTGTGAGTAACCGGCCAGAGGATTCATTTGATCACGCACTACCAACGCCTGGCCCGAAGACGATGGACTGACTTGGCTGGCAAAGTTCATTACGATTTTAACCATGAAACCATGAAGTGCAGGTAATCATATTTAAGGAGATAAGAAACGCGACGAGCGCGTGGCCTCAGCCGCCACACAGAAATTCTCATCTCTGGCAGTCAGGGGTGGAAAATCAATACCCGCTTTTGGATGCAAAAGGAATGTCAGACTTGACAAAGCTGCTTTGGATTTCCCCGCACCCCCTCCCTCCCCCATCCCCTGCTCTTCAACTGCTTCAAAACCAAAAAACACAAGGAGATTTGCATGCTCATTGCGTCCAAGGCTCCCCCCCCCCCCCCCCCTTCCTCAACTTGGCTCGCGATTCCTCGAGATTTTCTCTGGCAACAACCTCATTCCATCTATCCTTGTCAGAGCACATCTTCCTCCCCGGTCCAAGCAAATTGTCTTCATGCCACTTACTCACAATTCTCCTCTGCCTCCCTTCTGCCTCCCCAGAGCTGGATCCTGCACCATTGCCCGGAGGGGAGTTGATGTTTGCAGGGGAATTGAGGAAGTCTGCTCCAAAAATACATTTTGGGAAAAGGACAGATTATTCTCCAGCTTCTTTTAATTCATTTAGAAGGTGGGAGGGAGGGGAATTCTGCATATTTTTTTTTTCCTTTGACCCCTGTAAAGCCTCACAATCCTGAATTATTGGCAGGAAATTGTTCAACAGGCTCTGATGTTTATGAACTTTCCACGCTCAAACCTAGTTATTTATGAACTGATTCTTTATGTAGCATTCTTGGAGAAATGGTTGATGCAAACATATTTCAGCCTTTGGGTGGCTCACAAATGATTCACTGTGATATCGCTGAGCATTCCCTTCACAGAGTGAGCCTGCCCTGGGCTCAGAGTGATGAAACACAAGTGCTTCCTTAGGAGAAAGACCCATGGCAGCAGAGAGAGAAGAGCTTCCACACAGCTTGGGGTTGAGCTTCCCAGAAAACACCCACAACCCCACACAACTCCCACTGCTCTGGCTAATATACAAGAGGGGGAAGGTGTCTATTCAGCCCCTTGAATCAGGTAGAGCTCCTTCTGCTCCCTCCACAGGTGACTTCCACCTCCCCAAAGGTCTTCCAAGATGTCTTCACCACAAGCCTTGGTGACACAAGCTAAATGATGGGGAGTGATGATCCCATCTGTATGATACCTAGTGTAAGTTTGTGTGATACCAAGCAGGAAGGAGACCACACAAGAGTTTCTTCTACCTCAAAGCTTATTCTGATCCTGTAAGCACAGGTGAGCTGGGCTGGAAGGAAACACAAGTTTTCATCATGCTGCCACCAAGGAAAAAAAACCCAAAACCAAACTTATCCTCCTTCATGTTTTCCCACTGAGAAGATAGAAGAATCAGGACCAAGGGCTTGGTTCACATGAGCATCACCCAGAACTGGTTCTAACATGGACAGGCTGACTTGGGCTCACCTCACCCCAGTTTTCACAGTTGGGAAGGGAGAGCTTGATCCAAGAACCCCCTTCAAGAACAAAGGCATTGACCTCTTGACTTGACCTTGACCTCTTGACTTGCTCCCTGGTGGGATGGTGAGTCCTGAAAGTTCAGCAAACCCCAGATTGAACCTCAGCTTGCAAAGGCGAGCGAGATGGCAGACCTGAAGATGCAAACTCTTTGAGATGGCTGTCAAATTACAGGCAAGCAGAGCAGGGGGATCTGCGTTTCAAGTCAGACTCTTGTATTTGAGTATTGTGGTATATACCACATTGCACACGCCGTTTCTGACTCTCATGGAGCCCCGTGCCTCTTGAGCACCAGCAATCAAGCAGAAAAGTTCTGGGGCAGGCTGTGAAATCTCTGAAATGAAAATCAATTCCGTCTCCATTTCACAGGGACTAATGTGGCATTTACAACATAAACAATCGCTTCTGTTAGGGAGGGAAATTAAAAAGCCGTGCTACATAAAAAGGAACAATGTTTAAAGTTCTGGTGGAAATGAGCAGTCAGATTGGAGATAATTACAAAGAGCGTGCTGGGTGTGAGAGCACCCGAGGCGCAGAGGGCAGTGATTTCAATAGGCAGCTCTGCTGCCAGCTGAGTGACCTGCCTGGAGGACAGAGCAAGGTGGCTCTAAACACGAATAAAAAAGCCAGTGGGGAGTGCTTTGAAGGGAGGCAGAGGATGGGAGCTGAGCTTCACAGACAGCCAAGTCCTTCACAGGACACCCATAACTCCAATCTGAAACAGTCACCTCCCAAGCTCCTCCTTTCCAGCTGGAGAGGAGCCTCCCAGAGCTGGAGAGGAGCTCAAGCCAGGGCCATAAGTCAGTTTTACATTCCTGTCCATCAGGTATAGAATCAGAGAATTGATGGGAAGGGACTTTAAAGATCACCCGGTCCCAACCCCCTGCCCTGGGCAGGGACACCTCCCACCACACCAGGTTGCTCCAAGCCCCATCCAACCTGGCCTTGAACCCCTCCAGGGATGGAGCAGCCACAGCTTCTTGAGGCAACATGGGCCAGGCTCTCACCAACCTCAGAGTAAAAAATTTCTTCCCCAGATCTCATCTAAATCTCCCCTCTTTCAGTTTAAATCCATTCCCCCTCATCCTGTGGCTCCCCTCCCTGATCAAGAGTCTCTCCCCATCTCTCCTATAGTTCCCCTTTAGGTACTGGAAAGCTGCTGTAAGGTCTCCCCTATATCTACAGGATATAGAGGTCCTCTCACTTAATTACCATCACGCTGCCCTTTAATTTCAGCAAAGCAACGGGGCTCACGAGCTAACCCTGGCTGGATTTATCCTGCTGCATGAATGGATTTTGGCTGGAAACTGTAAGAATGTTTGAACTGTGACGAGGGTGAAGTGGTGGAAGAGCATCTCGAGAGTACCGCCGGGTGACGTTAGCAAAGAATTTAATTAGCAGCAGTCCAAACAACAGTAAGTATGCAAACTCAGCCATGAGATGTGGTTGCTTGAGTGAAGAAAGGGCTGGATGTGCCCCACGAGGTCTTTCCTAGTCCTCTCCCGTGAACGTGATTCTGTCCGGTGCGAGCTGGAAATAGATGAAGACTATCTTTCCCTGCCATGAAGGAAGCCTTGGCTTTTTTATTTCTTTGCAGGCAGTCGAGTAGGACCTGTAAGAGACTCAAAGGAATCCTTGCACTCTGCTCGGCTGTGATAAAGCAGCAGCCTGGCTTGCAACACCGCGCATGAAAGGAGACGGGGATGAGTGTCCAGGTGACAGCAGCGACAGCGCCCGGAGGTGGAGGAAACACCACCAAAGAGGACTAAGTGAGCAAACGGAGGCTGTTTTGTCTGCAAAAGAGATGACTGAGGAGAACCACAGGAATAATCTTCAAACACATAAAAAGCCCAGTGGCAGGAGGGAGGAAGCTCCTCTCCACGTCCGCAGCTGATAGATAGGATGAAAAATAATGAGCTTAAATTGCAGCAAAGTTAGAAAAGACATTCGAAAAAACTTCCTGGGGAAAAAAAAAAAAAAAAACCAAACCAAAAAGGAAGCTTTTCAGCCTCCTTCACTGCAGGGCACTAAATACAGCTCAGAAAAAACTATTCCAGGGGTGGCCAAAGTGTAAAAGTCCCAGCCTGGGAGCGGGCAGATGGACTCAGCGATGCATTGACTGCTCAATCCAACCACCCCAAGTGCAACCGTGGAAAATTTGATGTAAAAGGTCATCCTTTGATGGCAAAGAGAATGGCATAAGCTTCATGGCTCTTCTGTCCTGTTTTATTGAGCAAAGCTTATCTGGTCAGGATTATATTTAATCTAAACACGGCAGAGATGTGATCCTTTTCTCCCAAGCACTGGAACATGCCTTGAGATCTCCCAATGAAAGAGGCCAGATCCTATTTTCCTTGGTTCAGGATAACGCGTTTTACAGGAAAAAGATCTTTCCGTAGCAGAAAGGGAATGAAAAAAAACCACCAAAAACCACCCAACAAACAAAACCCACAAGGTCTTAATTTTCCTGTAGCTTCGGGCATGATTGGCTTACAGATGACACCAGATCATTACACCGGATGGCTTGATTTACCTTGATCAGAACAGCAATTTAGGAGACATTTCTTTCCAAAGAACACTAATCACTTTTTTCCCCTTTAGTGTGCATAAAATAAGATTGAAACACACCTCACAAATTGCTTGCCACAGTCCAAAAAATGCTAATAAGCTGCAAACATCTAAATCATGGCTCGAGACCGAGCATGATAAGGTAAGAAAACAGTGTCAGTGCATACAGAACTATTATTTACTGGTGTCAGAAATAACTATTGCATTTACATAACTGGGAGCCTGCGTGACAACTTCTTCCGGGAAACTGCTTTAGCTGCAGAAAAAGCCACGACTTGAATGAATTAAGTATTTATATTTTTTTAAACAGCAAGAAAATATTAACCGGGATGCAAGCGCTTAACCTTTCAAGGTCTCTGCTCAGCTATTAATCCACGTGAAAGCAGGCAGAAATGGGTTCGTTAATAAACAAACAAATGTAATTTTCAGTAGCTCCTTGGCTGTGCTAATTCCTGATATATTATTAACTCCAAATCCGGATGGTGGCACTGGGTAATTGAGCTCATCAGAGCTATTAAGGTTTTTATGACAGCCAGAGTTCACTGGAAGGACCATCGATGGAAACCTTTGGTGTCCATGGTGCTCCATGCAGGTCATGAGCTGCCTATAGCAAGTGTCAGCTCTTATCTTAAGGCATCTTAAGATCTTACCTTAAGTGCTTTTTGCACTGGGACCTCCAGTTGGGCCCAGATGGTAAATATCAACCATCCTGATACAAAGGTGAAGATGGGGGTGGCTCCTGTCTCTCCCAGGAGGTACCAGGTGCTCCCTGAGCATCATGTTGTGCCTCCTCTGGGCTCTGGCACACATTGGGTGTATTTCCCTTGGCAAGGCCATCGCACAGGGAGGGGATACCCCATCCCACAGCTCTCCTGTGCCACTTGGAAGAAACAGCCCATCTAGAGCATCTCTTACAGTGGTGAAATCAGCATTTTAACTGACTCCCCAGCCAGCTCCAGCAGCAGTGGGTGTAAGCACCTGGCTCCAGCAGAGCCTTATCACCACCACCTGCTGTTTCCCTACCTCTAACCTCAGCTTCCCCCCACCTTTCGGGGAGCACTCCCAGTTAACAGGGCACACCAGGACCCTTCTCCCTCATTTTATGACGCCCTCCAGGCTGGCAGCTGAAGTTAATACTTAAATTTGCATTTTCCTGAGATAGCCCTGTTAAAAGGGAACGGGGAGGGCTGAGGATGGGTGAAGGCCACATTAATTTGCATTTCCCTGGGGGAACACCAGTCAAGTTCACATATAGATATACGAGGCTGGGAGTATATATTGACTCAGGCTTTCCAAGGGAGTGTATGGGTGGAGGAAGGGACACCAGAGGATTCTTGTCTCACTCAAGTTATTATACAGCCTGAATCAACTCTGCTGAAGCCACGTAAGGATTTGCACCACTACAACCAAGATTAAAATCTGGCCCCAACTCCAGTAAAATCAAGTGAGCTACTAAAGATTTAGGCTCTGCTAATAACAGATCTTCACTGCAGGCACTGAACAGAACCATCAAGTAATGGAGAGAGAGTGGATGAGGAAATATTCCTGTGCTGTCCCCAGATCAGGGGAAGCCAGTAGGTGCTCCACATCCACAGCAAAGGGAATGGAGGAAAATCAGCAGCTCTGTCTACGGGAATCATCTCCTTTCAGCAAGGAGGAGGCGTAAGGTTTTGCAAGGAGGATGCAAAGGGAGGAACCAAGGTCTTCCTTTCCTCCCAGCAGACAAAGCAATAAAGCTTCAGCAGGAGATTGAACAAAAGGGTTTCTACACGAAGGTAAATGCAAGGGTCAGACAAACCTTGGTTCCCCTCTTGGAAATGAGCCCCCTTAACTCTGCAGATGAGCTTTTCTTGCAGTTCCACTGCTGAAGCTGTAGTTTCTCATTGTATCTGCAGCCTCTGGAGAAAAGGGTGACTTTTCCAAGGAATCTCCTCAGCCTTAGAGGTCCCCCAGGGACCCAGGACTCAGGCTGAGAGCCTGAGTACCTCTACCCATCACGGTGTCTGCTCCTCCTGGACCAGGCTCTGTGCTGCAGCTCTTGCTGTTTCCAGCTGACCTCCGCGGCATCACCACCCTCATCCATCCCTCCATCCCCCATCTCCCTGCAAGGGCTTTTCTGCCTCTACCCTTTCCCAGGGAAAAACTGAGGTAAGGCTGTGCATATGCTCACTGATATTTCAAAAAAAAAAACAAACCCAATTAACAGGGAGATAATTCATGCATTTAAGCATAAAAAAGGTACTTAAGTCAGAATAAATTCCACTTCGTTATTTTCCAAGATTCACCTCCCGCTCCCACAGCCAGAGGAAAAAATAGGCAGACACAGCCCATACGCCTGTTCCTCCATCCCCTTCTCCTGGCCACCAGAAGCCAACTTCACCCTGTGTTTATCCATTGATGAATTACTTCAGTTACTGAGGTTGCAGCAAGAGAAGGGGTTTTTTTTAAGATAATTGACTGGGCATGTCCCTCCACAGATCAAACATCCCTTTCCCTCCGTGTAAACTACGTGTGATACTACAGAGGGGAGAGTTAATAGCATCACTAAGGAAGAAACAATCCTGTGTGCATCACCTTTAAAAGAAACCCAAACTCCTATTTCAAAGGCTAGCTCTTTTTAATCTTCTTTATAATAGGTTTCCATGTTCCCACCGTTTGACTGGTTTGTGGCTTCTGCATTTAGCACTGGAATAAACAATGCTCCAGTAATTGCCAGGTCACTGTTATTTACTTCTCTCTTTTGAAAAAAATCCTTCCCATACAGCTGCCTTGAGTGGGTTATACTGTAATTTTCTTTACTGTCTCACACTAATGAAGGCAAGAGGGCAGGAGGACCAAGTCAGATGGTGGAAAAAGATGCCAAACAGCCTGGTTGTCTTTCGACACAATATGAAAACCAACTCCCACCTGTAACAGATTAATTGGCCTGGTCTTCAGCAGCCTGACGGGGAATAAAGACAAATGCTAGAAACCCATTGCATCATTGTTTTTAATTACAGTTGTTTTTCTCAGCTGGCCCGGTGAAAGGATTATTTCCTTCACCTGCATGTTCTCTGTGAGATTTATGATGAGCAGGTGACAGGGATGGGGCCACTGTAAAGGATGAGGAGGGGACAGCAAACCAGGTGTGGTACAGCAAACTCCCCAGCACTGGATTTATTATGGATTTCCTTCTGCATAATGGGTCTGTGGTCTCCAAGTGCTTCCCCCAAGATAAAACGATGTGCAATTTTATCACCATCCCAATGCCAAAGACAGAGCCAGGAAGAGTGTTGCTGAGACACCATGGATGGACTATGGCAAGAGCCACGTGGAAAAAGAGATGAGAAAATCCTCTGTGAGAGGGAATGGAGGAAGGAGAGAGATTGTCCTGTCCATGTTGCATGGGATGGGACACTGCCAATACCTCCTCCCCCTCTCCTAGGCTTTCCTCCATCCCTTCTGCTCGTGGGATGGCTGCACAGAGTGGGAAGCTGCAGGAGATGATGCCGTAGCAGCTCTGGTGCTGTAACACCAGTAATAACAGCTCTGCTTGGATTAAGCACACGGGCTCCCACTCCAAGGCACAGAAGAGTGGCACCCGTGTGCTTGTTGGACTGGTCTCATCCACTAATGGGGGGGTGAGAGGGACATTTTGCAAGGTCCCCGTGCCCCTCGTTGCTCTGTGAGGCCACGACAGGAGCGGAGCCATAGGAGGGGCTGGAGGGAGATGTCTGGCAGAGCTCAGGATGCTCAACGAAGACCTCACACCAGGCAACAGGAGTTATGCCGACTGAACAGAGCCTATGAGCATTTCCCAGTGTGTCCCCTTCTAAACTTTTAGGTAAAACCACTCAGTTTCCCAAAAGAGCAAGGCAAAAGGGCTGATATTCCCATATCTCCTAAAGTTCTGCCCTGGAAGTAATTCAATCCCATTCCCTGGCTGTTCCTCCCACAAATTCCCACTATTCCTTGAATTTGAATAGAAATCCTCACTATTTTCTGGCTGTGAGTTGGCACAAGTGTTTATCTGTTCCCTGTCAGGGAAGAGCAGCAGAACTGTGTGGCACAGGTCACCCAGCAGCCACAGCAGAGGAGGCAACGGCTGCACTCCAGGCAGAGCATCTGAGGAGCACACAAGAGCTTGCAGCTCTAAATTTAAGCTCTTTCTGCAGGTTGAGCTATTAATTACAGCTCTGGAGTGTTTCATGACAGTGCCTATTCACTGACTGAGCTCTGCCACGAGGCACTGGAATAGCACTGGATAATTTATGAACGGGGAAGAGGAACAAACCTTTACAGCTCGTTGGGAAATTTGCTTCCACAAGAAAGCTCAGCAAAAAGCAATGGAGGCACTGAGGATTTCACTACATCAACATATTTTTCTGCAAGTGTTTCGGCTGCAAGCTGGTAAGTCTCAAGAGCAAGGAATGCTTGGTTTAAACACAAGCCATCAAATTTTGGCCAAAATTAGCATTATGTTCTTTCTCTGACGCGCTCAAATGGTTGATTGAAAACAGACAGTTCCTGCTGAAAAGCCCATGCTAAAAAAACCCAATTTATTTTCTGTGGGAGAGGGAGAAAAAAAGAATAAAAGAACATTATCTGTCATCAACTCAACCACTATTATGGGGGAAAAAACCCAATCCCATATGCCACAGTTTACTCAACCAC
>BJBW01007359.1:83919-146059 GCA_004320125.1 Scolopax mira | reverse complement strand
TCACCGTGAAAAAGTTTTTCCTGATATTCAAGTGGAACCTTTTGTGTTCCAACTTGTGCCCATTGCCCCTTGTCCTCTCACTGGCAACCACTGAGAAGAGTTTGGCTCCCTCCTCCTTCAACCCACCCTTGAGATACTTGTATGCATTAATGAGGTCGCCCCTCAGCCTTCTCTTCTCCAAACTAAAGAGTCCCAGCTCCCAGGATACAACAGGGGCATTACTGATAGTGATTGGCATGTGCTTACACACTTGAATCTTCCTTTTTCTATATTTTCCTTCAGCTATTAATAAAAATATTTATATATTGATAAAAATATTAATACATTTCTATTTTAATGCAGCAATAGTGTGTTGCAGATGATGCATGCCTGAGTGTCCACGAAGAGCAAAGCATATCCATCCAATCTGAGACAGTTTATACCTCCACAGCCTGAAAAACAATGACAGAAGTCAGGATGCTCTGCAAGGGGAGGGCAGTATGGAGGAAAACATGAAGGAAAGCAATTCTAGAGGTTACAGAAGCTGAGAGGTGCCTACAAGTGTAGATGGAGACATCTACACTGACACTAGTCATCCAGGATGAAACTTAATGTCCTGTGCACTAGTGCACGGTCCTTGAAATACATGAACAATCTACACATAATTGATAGATACGCCATGGTCTAACATGGAAAAACCTGTGCCCTTTTAGTACAGCAAATGGAGGACAGACACCTTTCAGTACTTCAAACTTCACTAGAAGTCAGAGCCTAGAAGAACCTATTTCTCTTTACTGACTGAAAAGGGAATAAAGATCTTAGAATTTACTTAGAAGACATCAAGGGTAAGATCCAGATGATGAAACTAGGGTCTCTACACCTGCACAAATTCCAAGTCACCCTCAGCTCTCCTTGCTGTTGCTGGAGGTTATAATGTGAATCCTCCTGTCGTAAGGTGGATGCCTGCATTTGGCAAGATGAATTATACTGATCTCCACTGAAACTCATCCTGTAACAAGTAGAGGGAGGAGTAAGAGGAGTTTTGCACCTCAATATCTGCACTTCTGGGCAGTATCCCATTGCTGAAGTGGAGGTCTCTGCCACTTTAGGTACCATGAGATCTGTAGTCCATGTGCTAGAAGGCTCAGTCTACAAATCCTGTCTCAAACACACCATCTGTGTGACCTACTGTCATATTTAGGCAGAGAAATCCCATCCTTGATTCCACAAGTGTTCAGGATCAATGAAAAAAAAAATATTGACAGAACTGTAAGCTGTGTGTGCTTAAAGCCAAGGCTGGAATGTTTAGGCTGTTTTCGGATACCTACAGTGTGAACACTTCTGTCTGACCCAGTAAGCTCTCAGCTTTCTTTACAAGTTGGAGGAAAGAAACAGGGAATTGGAAACTGAGTATTATTCATCTCACTGATTTTAAATATCTAAACTTGAGCAGGAAGAATCATTTTATTGCAAAGACTGCATCTCTCCAGTGATGTTAAAGGAGTCCAAATAGCCCTATCTAGAAAGAAATGCCCTGTCCACTCACAACTTCTTGAAGTCAAAGAAGTAATGCATGGCAAAAACTCCACTACCCTCACTACATCTGCAGTGTGAGATTCCTTCATCTCAAGTCCATCTTGCTCTAGCATCTCATCAATATCTCATCTTAGAGGTCCCCAGGACAAAGAAATTTCTCTTCTTGCTATACCTGTAAAGTATCATGCAATTTTATATGAATGATGCATTAAAATAAATAACCGTACATTACTGTGTCTAAGGGTCTCAAACCCAGAAAATAAATTGCTCATCTCAGTTTACAGCTTTACCATTGGCATCTTGAAGAAGTAGCTCATTAACGAGTGAAGGAGGATGCAGGAGGGGGGGGGGAAATCCAATTTCTAGCTTGCAGTATTTTGCCAAAAACGTTGATAACAATTTCTGCTATTAGTCTCTGTCAGAAATGCCAGAATCATTACTGCAATGGTGTGGCCAGAGGGCACCCTGCATCACAGCTCACTGCAGAGTTTGAAAACCTTGAATAAACATTATAAAGCACAGCAAAACTGTTTGCATTTGAAAGTTTTTGAGTAATTAAAGGACTACGCAGCTCTGCTGGTAGCAGACAGTCAAGATGAAAGGAAAGCTCACCTTCTCCTTCCCATCTCCTAGCTAAAACAGTTTTGTGTTGTGGTGGTTGTCCCACCTTCACCTACACAGGCTTTGGTAGGGTTGGATGACTTTGTGTTTCAGTACCTGACCCAAGCATGAAATTACATCCACATAGGATCCCTTGGAGCACACTGCTAGGACCCATGCTTTGCATTGAGGTGGGAATTCAACAGGCATTTGTCCCATTTCCACAATTCCTTTCCTTACGCCAGGTACAGATCATGCAGAACAGCTGAGCTCAGCTCAGTTCATACACCCCTATGTCCACCACCAGCAGGTCAGGACTTAGATGTGAACATAGAAGAGCTCTTGAATGGTGAGAAAAAAGGCATCTAGAAGGCTGTCATTCAATATCAAAAATCTTATCATTCCAAAGCATAATAATTATAACTTGTCCATGGCTGCCTATGTGCCTCCATCAGAACCACATTCCTCAGAAGAAAAGACTCATGACATCTTTGAATGTGTTCCCAGTACTTACAAGCCAATAGTGATTTCTGATTTTTGTCTGGTCTAGAATCAAGGTCTTGGATCTCTTATTCCCCAGGGATTTCCATGGCTGTTAGGTATTGGAAGGACACTGTGAATCTGGGCTTACCACTGACCTTCCTGAGCACAAGGGTACCCACCAGCTACAACACCCAAGGAGCTTAGGACCTACCGTCTTCATTACTGACTCTCTTCTGTGCAAGTGAGGTAATGAGTCACCTTATGAGCATACTGCAAAAATTAGTTAATGTTTGGGGAGCATTTTAATGATATAAAGTGTGGTAAAAATGCTAAGTATTATTATTGTTCCACTTTGTCTTCCACTTAAATGTAAAGGGGGAGTGTACAGCTACTTCCCAAGTGTCTCCCAAGGGTGTTTCTAAAGCAATTATGTTGGCTGACACTGTCGAGCTTCAGAAAATGGAAACGATTCAGAGGCTGACCAATCAGCCCCTTTACCAGCAGATGAATCTAACGACTTCAAAGCTATTCATTAAGCAGTACTATGAATTGATTACATAAATTAGCATGCTGCTGACAAGGCAAGGAAGGGAGGAGAAGAAGGGAGACGAGGCCGACATAACACATCCCTCATTTGGTGAAGATAGTGGTTATGAGGAGCCCAGAGCTAATGAAAGAGACAGGGCCATTAGGCACGTGCCACTGTGAGGGATTGATTGCTCCCCCTGAAAAAGGACTGCTCTGCGTGTTACTGGGGGTTTATATTTGTTCTAGTTTGTTGATCCAGGGGCAACTCTGTCACATTTAACAAAAAAATACAGCTTGTAGAGAGAGGGAAGGAAGATGACAAACTTGCTTCAAAGCCATTATTGAAACCTTCTAAAACCAAGCAGCACAAGGCAGGTAAGTTTTGCTGCTGAAAGGGAAAATGTGTGAGGAAGATTTTCTGCCTGAAGCATATTTGGGAGAACTGTAGCCAGAACTATTGGGGACAGGAAGTTTTTGAGTGAAAAAAATCAAGACAGACGTGCTTGAACCCTGCCTCCGATGAAAACTGCCTGTCCAGATTCCAAGTCTCTCATTACAGGCTCCCTTGAGCTTAGGAAACCTGGATGGGAGCTAAAAGGATTAGGTCCTCTCATGGAAAACCTCGTCAGAGCTCAGCTCACTGCAGCACAACCCCATCTGTCCACGCTGTTGTTTGGAGCTTGCCCTCCTCTCTGCAATAACTGATGTGCAATCCCTGTCTCAAATCCCAAGGCACTATAAAATCCTTCACTCATGTTTGGAGCCACTTTAATTTCAGGTGGGTCAGCCCTGAGCTGTCAACATCATCTCTCCAGGCAACGCAAGCATCATTTCACAGAGCAACTTCCTTCAACAGTAACCAGAGAGGGATTGCATGAAATGGTCTGAATTTCAATCTTGTCTTTATGGAATATTACTTCTTCCTTCAGGACTCTCTGAACAGTCCTGCCAGTGCCACCCTCACTAGGTTTAGCCTAGAATATGGTTGTGTAACTCTAAGTACAGAGAAATCTTTTGTTTTTCTGTTAGAAATAGATTTTCATAGAACCATAGAATCACAGAATGGTTTGGGTTGGAAGGGACCTTAGAGATCATCCAGTTCCAACCCCCCTGCCAACTTGACACCTCCCACTAGACCAGGTTGCTCAAAGCCCCATCCAGCCTGGCCTTGAACACTTCCAAGGATGGGGCAGCTACAACTTCCCTGGGCAACCTGTTTCAGTGTCTCACCACCCTCACTGTCAAGAATTTCTTTCTAGTATCTAATCTAAATCTCCCTTCCAATTTAAAACCATTACCCCTTGTCCTGTCACTACACTTCCTGACAAAGAGTCCCTCTCTGGCTCTCCTATAGGCTCCCTTCAGATATTGAAAGGCTGTTATGAGGTCTCCCCGGAGCCTTCTCTTCTCCAGGCTGAACAACCCCAGCTCTCTCAGCCTGACCTCAAAGGGGAGGTGCTCCATCCCTCTGATCATCTTTGTGGCCCTCCTCTGGACCCATTCCAACAGATCCATGTCCTTCCAGTGTTGAGGACTTCAAAGTTGTATGCGGTACTCCAGGTGGGGTCTCATGAGTGCAGAGTAGAGGGGTAGAATCACTTCCCGTTGAAGTGATTGCAAATTTAATATCCTTTCAACACATTGGAGTTGCTTTTGGCCCTGCATTGGGGGAAGATGGGTTGAGTCATCTTCCATTGCTGGTCTATATTGCAGCACTATTTGAGTAATCTCTCATTTGAGGGACATAAGTGTGTTGTTCAGCCTTTCAGGCCCTTAAGTATATGCTTAAATTAAGCACATGCTGAAGTGGTCTTCTGAATTGGGAGCCCAAGCAAGCTCGGGCTGAGTTTTCTGCTGTATTTGGAAATTGCTGCAATCCATTATTCCACGTGCATCTCGGGCTCTGAAACCAAACAAAACCTCTTGGAAAAAAGCAGCTCTTAAGTAAAGGGCACACCTTTATTCAGTCACATTTTACAGAGAGCTATCTGCTTGGAGAATTTGATGCTGCTGTTTGTCTAGTTAACAGTATATTTTGCACTCTTTAAAGAAGGAATTGATCTTTTAGCTTGCAGTTTAATTACCAAAGAGAGAGGAATCCTGAATCTGATACACATTTAGATTTCTTCCAAATTTGCAAGAAAATTGTTTTCAACTATAAAGGAAATAAGTCCCAAGCTGGTGAGCATAGTCCAGAGAACAGCCTTCCCCACGGTTTCAGGTGGCTTTCTGGTTTCTGCTGGAGAAAGATGGGTTTGATGGATCACCAAGAAAATCTATTATGGCAAATGAATGCTAATGGCAGCTGCACAAATTTAGACGAACTGATTTTTCATGTTGCAATAAGAATTCAGCAAGATCAGAAACCACCAGAGCATCATTAAACTTGGATATTTGATGGAGCAGCGTTGTGCAACAATTGAACTTCAGAGAGGATTTTTCTGTCCTTCCCCATGGAGGTAATTTGGTGGATCTGCTATTAACCAAGAAAAAACAACCAGGATAGAGTATCTTGCTAAGTCTATCTACCTGGGGATTATACAGAGCTTGCCGTTTTTCCTTTGCATATTTCATTGACTCGGGGGGACATATTAAAATTTGCAATTTCCATATTGCCAGATTATCGTACACTCTCCCATGATTGTTCTACCCTTTTTTTATGATCTGTCAATTTTCACACTATTTAAAAAGACTATTTGACTGCCTTAATGCCAGAAAAATCTTCAAGGTTGTTTTCTTTTTTTGGGTTTTTTTTTTTTTCTGTCCTCAGCATAGGAAAGGCTATTTTTATGACTAGAAACCTATCATTACCATTCACTGAGCACCTTCCCTTGCTGCTGCAGATAAACACTGAGCTTAACAGTTTTTAGCTTTGAAAAAAATAAATAAAATTTCAAATATGCTCCCAGGAAGTCTTTGGTAAATATCATGTCACCATGGAGTGCCACATTAATAGAGAGTGTGAAATACAAGTGTGAAGTCTATGATATATCTATACCCTGTGCTTTTATGTGTCATAATATTTAGTTCTCCACAACTAAAGGAACTCACAAGATTTTTGAAGTGCAGTAAGCAATACTTTGCACATTTTACAGACAGGGAGTTGAAAAGATACAGAAAATAGATGCAGTGGCTGGCAGGAGGTAAGGCAGCTTTTCATGCACAGCTCTCCATACTCATTTACCATCTTCCTATCCCACATAAAGCCCAGTGCCTCCAGATTTGATTAAAATGAGAATAAGGCCTGTATGAGGCCAAAAGGCTCAGTAAGAGGAAATATAAAGCTTTTTAACAGCAAAATACACATGAATATTTTCATGGAGTCACAAAATCATAGAATGGTTTGGGCTGAAAGGGACCTAAAAGATCACCGAGTTCCAACCCCCCTGCCATGGACAGGGACACCTCCCACTAGCCCTGGTTGCTCAAAGCCCCATCCAGCTTATTTTCCTATAATAATTAATGGTAGGAATTAAAAGTGGATTTGTCAGTTCTTTTCTTTTTTTATCCCTCACTGTTAATATTTGTTCCAAATGAAGCAAATTTAGATTTATTTACACAAGGTGCTGCCATTGGAGCGACAGAACAACAAAACAAACAGACTGTCCAAAAGGACCTGTTATGATGGGGTTTGCCCGTTGGCCATCACCTTCCAGTTCCCTACACACCTGAGCAAATCTCTTCAGTGTGGGGTAGGCTCTTCAGGAGCAATGAACCAAATCACCTTTATTACCAACTGTACAAGGTGCAAAAGCTTTCTATATATGAAATGATGACCAGGTAACCTGACAAAGCCATTCTCTTGGGAACAGGGTCTTTCTAGGAGGGTAACAGCAGAAATGGGTCTTGAGATGTATTTCTTGAATCCAAAAGCCAACAGACTTGAGGCAAAAAGAATTTTCATCAAAGGAAACTGTGCACTCCTGAAGGACAAGCATCCTGCTCATGACATAAGGATTGCAGAAAAGAGACAAAATAATAGCAAAATACTCATCACATTATGGAAGCCATCAAACTCTACACAGCGATATGTTCCTCTGCCATGTGTTCCTCTGGCATGTTCTATCTGGTCAGAGTGATAGGTTCTGAGCATCCAAAAATGACAATGGAAAATTTATCCCTTTTCTATTATAGAGAAAAAAAAAAGTTGTAGAGGCAGAGAGTACTATGCCCAATTCAAGCTCTTTTAAGTTTTCATTAGTTCCTAATGAAAGCTTTGCAGATGGAGGAGGCAGCAATTAACAATTAACAGCAATTAACAATTACTCCTTCTGCTTGCTTCCTGCTGGAAAAGGGAGACAATTAAAGTCTCTTATCCTGTCCCTTCTCTCCTCCCTCTCTACCTTGGGAATTACATTATCAGGGAGTCATTTTATTAAGCAAAATGCTTGCTTTTTCTTGCAGTAAATACTTACTGCCTTAGGGACAGATTTTTCAAGATGCCTGAAGATACATCTGAGTACTTCCTTCTGAAAACTCACAAGGTATGTTTCTGTGTATATAAATGTGTAAACAGTTGGTCTTGGTGTATGAGATAAGAAAGAACAGAGAAACCAGAGTATGGTAATGGATTAAGGTATGCCATAGGGAAAAGAAGTCAGTGAGTGCAAAGAAAAAGGAAAGGAATAGATTTAATGTGTGAACAATAGCCAAAACCCCAGGTTTTACTGTCAAGCCTGAGTCCATCCAGTCTTTTACAGTAGGTACTCCCAGGTGTGTGTCTGTGATATGTGTCTGTTCTTCAAGCTGTCTACTAGTGCTGGAGTAATGTGCTGCTCTGGAAGATGAACCCCATCTTGCAACAAGGCTTCTGAGGTTGGTTGAGCAGTCCCCTGAAACAGGTCTTCTCTTTGCAGCTCCTGCTGGAGATCTAGGACATGTCTGCCTGTGAATCTTGATCATATGGACATGACCTAAGAATTTCACTGAATTTTTAGAGTTGTAAGGGACCATAGAGATCATTTAGTCCACCTCCCCTGCTGAAGCAGGATTGCCCATAGCTAGAGCATGTCACTCAGGACTGGATCCAGGTGGGTCTTGAAAACCTCCAAAGATTCCGTGACCAACCTGGGCAGCCTGTTTCAGGGCTCTGTCACCCTCACTGTGAATCAGTTTTTTCTTATATTTGAGTGGAAAAATAAAATAAAATAAATTGTGGAGCTTAACATAAGGAGTTTAAGGAACTGGCTGGGTAAAAAATAATGGAACAGATCCCTGGTGGGACAATAAAGAAAATCTGGTTTTGGCAGGCATAAATTCGTGACACAGACAGAGACATTAACAGTTGTCCAAGAATGAACTGAATGGAGAAGAGCTATATGCTTAGAATATAAGGAGAATTAGGATAACGTATGACTGGCAGAGAACTAACTTGAACTGAAGTCCTTTTGGACTGGATTTTAGGACAAGTTCTCTAGAGATGGTGTTCAGACAGTGTCTGGACTTACATGTCCAGAAGCTTCTGTTAAAGGAAAAAAACTTCTCTGGGAGACAAAAACACTACTTTTAAGAGTTGGTCTCAAATATCTTTGATGTGATGGTTACCTGGGCAGAAAGTGATGAGTCTGTCTAGGAGGGAAGAGCAAATTTTAGAAGAGCTTGTGGCAAAAACAAGTCTGAAGTGAGCTGATTTCTGCTAAGCAGAAGGATACATCAGAACTGATCTGCAATGGAGATTCTTGATTTCAGAAGGATCAGGGTTTCTTTATGTTGGTTATGGGAATACTACTTGGAATGGAAGTGGGGGAAAAATATTAGGACTCCAAACTAAATCAATTTTTATCCCTATAGCAAATTTGCAGCAAAGGGAGACTGATGTCTCCAGAGGACAACTCATTTAATCAATGTATCTAAATTTTGGAAACTTGACAACAGAGAAACCTCAGCACAAAAGACAATTCATTCTGTCTTAAGGAAGGGTCTTGAAAAGATGAGATAAATTGCCCTGTGGAGGTACTTGTCTCCTTCCTTTGCTACAGAAGGAATTTGGATGTGGTGCATACGCTTGAAAAGCTAAAATTTAAATGGTGTTGATAGACAGTGGGAGGAAATGAGAACCCTACAGAGGAGGAGAGGGGATTGGGTGGTGGTGAGGAAGTAAAGCACTAGTTATCAACAAAAACAACATTTCAAGGTTATAACAATTTAGAACTGAGTAAGAATTTCAAGGGGTAACTTTGGAAACATTTGTAAAATACATGTATCATCAGAAACAACATCCACTAATAAAACACCTTTTAAACACAATTGGTAATATCAGATACATCTGAAGCGATTCCCTGCCACCCTACAGAAAACATGACAAAACTTCTTCCAGAACTTCAGAATGTAGAACTGTTTCAGTGCTTAAACTTAACTAAGTGTTTATGTGACTGGATTGTTACAGAGCTGTGCTGAAGAGCCTTCCCGGGTTATTTTGTGAAAGGGAGAAGGAAATTGCATTTCAAAATTATAAAGAATATTTTATTGGAGCGAAAAATATGTTTTTTCAAGCTTTCATCCAGCTTCAAAGTGTGGATAACTGGTAGCAAAGCTGAAGTGAGGTCAGTAGAGAAAGACTGGTTAGTTTTCATGTAAGAAATATGGACATGCCAGCAAAATGTCTCAAATTAGAGAGATCTAAACCAACATAATCAACCACAGAGTTACTAATTTAGGTCTCAGAAACATCTTTGCATGGCTTTGTCTGCAAATTCATTAGCTCAGCTTCTCAGTGCATCAGCTGTATGTGATTTCTTTGCATTGCTTCTGCATGTCTTCGATGCATTGCTTTCAAATATGCAGTGAAATTCCATAGCTAGGATGGAGATCTTCTGGGTTTGGTCTTGTGGTGCTTAGCTCAGGTCGTGGACGCTCGAGTGCAAGGTGTGAGCTGTGTGAGACACAGCATTTTGCTTGCTCTGTAAGAGGCATGAGAAGTGTCTGCCCTTTTCTCTAGGACTATGGCAACTTCTGTACCTGAATTCGTGTCAAATCCCTGTTCAACTGAAAAAGATAATCCTTTCCTCTTTTCCCTCCCAAGTGCTTGTTCCCACTCATCCCAAAACACTGATGGAAGAGCTTGTGCTTCCAGGCAGATAGATAGATTAGGAAAATGAGCCAGATGAGAGATAAGATGGCTTTTTAATGTGAGGTAGTCTTTAGCCAGATGAGTTTCTCAACGGCACAAATAGTGATGCCAGCACAAGTGAGAAAGAAATGGCACTGGGACCACTCACTGAAGCAGAGAGAGTACTAACACCAAGGAGACGGTTTAATCTTGGCTTGTGGGTTAAGCGCATTAAACTGCTCCATGATTACTGTGGACAACGAGCCTATACCTAGGCAGTTATGACCAATAAATACAGGCCAAAAGTTCATACTAACTTTTTTCTCTCCTATAACTTTTCCACACCTCCATGCTTAGAAGATACCACCTTGTTTACATCCAGAACAGGCTGTGTGACTCAGGAAGAGATACTGTTGAATAATATTACTGGGTGTCTCACTAATACTGATCTGTGAATGTAAGAGATATTCTGTAATTAATCTTTTAGAAGTGGGCAATTAATACTGCAAAGACTATAATTTATATAGCTTCTGTCAACTTTATCATCCAGATCAGGGGATAAAAGATAGGGGTTGTAAGGATCTGAGAAGGAAACAGCCCACAAATCTTCACTGCAAGCTCAGCAGTGGGAAAGCTAACATTAAACTGCTCATCAATCTTGGGGGAGCTGCCTGTGGTTATCACCCTGTGCATTCCTCCAGAGACAAAAACAACAAAAGAGGTGTGGAACCCTCGTTGTCCCGCTAAGGCTGAAGGAAACCTACATGGGGGTGTCTGCGAGCATGTCAGTGTCTATCACTGCATCTGGTACAGTCAGTGGAGATGTACAAGCAGATATGCAGGTGTTACTTGAACGAGATGCCTCTACATCTCTACATATGTGTCTAACATGATCTGAGAGACAATGCAATGCCATCTCTTGTTGCTGCTTCAAGAGGGTGTGACTTTTCCTTGGATTTGTCATCTGTTTCCTGTCTTGGATGCCCCGGTGTGATCACTAGCTCCATACATGGCTGGAGTCAGGTGAGACACCCTCTGCCCAGTCACCTGAAAATTAAATACTACTTTTCCACACTTTACTTATATCACGCAATCACACTGCCTGGCTGTGTCCTTAGTGGCTGCAGGTTGCCTGGTTACCCCAGACTTCCCTGTTCTCAGCTCATGTAAGACATGCCTGATCTAACTCTTCTCTGGAGTCAAAAACCAAAGAGTCTTCTCAAGAAAAAGCACAATGCTGGATCCTAAAGGCCTTGTATCTATGGTCCCATCAGCCAGACTTTATCTGCTGCCTGCTCTTTTCTGCTCATGGTTACATCTTAAAACTGGTGCGGTAATCACTTAGTGTGATAACTAAGAGAGGTGTCACCAAGCCTGCACACCGAGATGTCCACTTGGCAAACTGATATTTTTCCTTAGTGTTGAGTCTGCAGTGTAAGACAGTGTCTAGGAAATCCTTTCTACCATTTCTTCCCACCATTGCATTCTCTAAAATGTCACCAACCTTCATCATTATTTCAAAATTCAAAGGCCAGGCCCTTTCTTTCCACTTCTGAAAATTTGGCAAAGTATCCACTGGATTATCTAAACCAAGCCTGTCTTCATATGCCTGTCAATAATACTAATATATGAAATAACTCAGCAAATGCTTCCTTGTTTCATGTCTCTAATGCTATATCAGTAAAAATTAAAGATAGATTTATCTGAAATAAGTTACAATTCAGAATGTCTTTTCCTATTATACATTAAGGGACTCATCTTCAAAGACATCTGCACAAATCCCATTAACAACAATAACAGAATTTGTGTGAGTAACTCCCCAAACACCACTTTGAACGTTAAGCCCTTTACTTAATTCAATATCAGATAAAAAACGATCTAAGGAAATGCAAAGACTTGATATTCTGGCTTGTGTTTCACAATGGGCTGGAGACTTTCACACACAGAGACACACACACTGCAGCTTAACAATTGTAAATGGAAACAAAAAGCTGCTTCTTATTAAAAGAATTAAAAAAAAGAAAAGGGGGGGGGAAGAAAAAGCCTCTTAGAAGCAACTTCAAAATGCCTATCCAATAGCATCCACATTCCCAGAGGAGAAATAAAACTTTTAAACACATTTCTGAATATGTTGTATTGGGTTTCAGAGGAATCACGGAAGAAAACAATATCCCCTAACACTGGATGCATCATCCACCAGTCTGCAGTTAAATTTCCATAGCATAGCATTGCTGCTTGAAGGGCAAAAATATCCTGGTTATATGCTGAGAGAGGGCAACAGGATTTTCCCACTGGAAAGAGGTGTATGAATTTATTCCAGGTTCTTCCAATATCTTCCAGGTGGAAGATATTACTTTATATATTACTTGTAATAACATGGGCTAAAATGTCAAGCTCCAAGGCACAAGCACTTGTAGATACTGGGTAAGTACAGAACAAAATGAAGAATTTTCCCCCAAAGAGATGATATTTTAGGACTTTAATTCAGCCTAACGTAGGTTCCTTTGAGGCATTTATACTAGAGGCAGAACAAACTTCAGGTGGTGAGCAGGTTCCCAGCTCTTCTTTTGTGTTTGTCTCTTATTATCTTAATGAAAGACCATGAAAATGAGATGCTAAAGACCTGGCACCCAGAAGCAGGGCACTGAGTAATTGTAATTGGGGAACTGCTGGGGGCCCTCCTTGTCCAGGTAAACTCCTGCTGTGGAGGCTGCAAAGTATAAAGTTGCAGTGGTAAAATGCAATTCAGGTCAACTATCCATCCAGGAGCTTGGCAAAGCTTGCAGAATTCTTGTGCAAACTCAAGCTTAAAGATTTACAGTTTGGATGTTTGATAGTCTTTCCAACTATGAATAAAAGTGAACTTCAGAGTAACGATTGCATTTTGATGTGGTGATCTCCCCCAGCACACTGTTCCCTAGAGACATGTGTGATCTCACTTTAAACCAGGGAGGACGAGGTTCCTGACTGCTGAAAGGTCTCCAGGACCCATTGACAAGACTCTGAAAGTGATAATAACACTTCCTTGCCCTGGAAAAGTCCTCACCTCTTGCTATGTTTATTGCAAATTGCCTTGGCAGGGAATATCTCCTGGGTGTTGTGCACACATGTGAAGGAGGTTTACAGAGACAAGCTTTTCCTTCTATATATCCAGCTGATAGACACTAAAAGATAGAGCGGGCTCCCCAACAGTTGGGCACAGTTCACATCTGAAATAGCAGCAGCAATCCTCAGGCTAAACACACACCAACAGTAGTTGCCCCAAGTTTAGCTTAGTTGTGTCAATTAGTGGGAAAACTTCATAGAAATGGATGGATGCTGTGTAGGTCATGTCAGCAAGAGTCCTCTGCTATCTACAACAGCCCCCGAGATATAAAGTTTTTGTAGAGTAGAGCTTTTGCATGTGACTAAGAGCCAGAGACGCACTGGGAGCACAAAAATGAAGCTGATCTGGGGAAATTTTTTCCAAGTAGTACCTATACGTTCAAATACGAGAAAGCTTCACTTTCTTATTTAAGTAAACTGAGGAGATTTATGTCTGTTCTTAAGCTTTGTGGTGACTGGAGTCAGGGCCCCTGGCATTGGGTTTGGACCTGCTTGCTTTTCTTCCTTTCTTCTACTTTTCTCCCTTTTGCTCTGTGCAGAATCTGCATATACCTGAAAAAATTTACATTGATTCTTAGGGAGATTGTTTAGGTTTACATGTGTTAGCAAAAAGAAGGTCTTTAAAGCTCTGTTTGGGGTAAAGAATAAAAAAATGCTGTTAATCCTCATCTGAGTCAGGAAAGTGGTTGATGCCTTCTCCTGGGGATAAACAGCAGGTACCAGAGAGCCATGATGTTGGAAATCCCACCTAGAGCATGATTACTAAGAGCTAACAGCTCCTTCAGGAGCTAAGGGCTCTTCCTAGCTCTCTCTCTAGTGAGTGGGGTTGTCTGCTAAAGGAGACTGTACTATCATGCCTGGAAGGGATGCATGCTCCAGCATTCCCATCCCATGTCCATCATAGGTATTGAATTCCTTAAAATGGCACAATAGAGTGTCTAACTGGTTCAGAAGCACTGGAGCTTGAATGCCAGTGAAGCCCATCTACTCTCCTTCGTGGCTAACAGCTCTTGCTCAACTTGCCTTTACACACAGCTGGGCAAACCCTACTGTTTAGTCCTTGCAGCTTTGGATTATGACCTTCTGCTTCAGCCAGCACAGCTGTGGGTTGCCTGGGGCACAAGCTGAGAGCTTTGCATTACAAAGCTTTATTTCCAAACACACATTATCCAGAAACACAAACCCAATGATGGCAGCACTAGGTACTACAGGGAAGTTGATGGTAGTACCCATCAGATCCCGTGCTCTACTTCCCCAACTAAGGACTCATGGTGGAAATGATTATCACAGCTTCTCACTAGAAATCTAATCCATCTTAACAGTGAATTTTCTGCTTTCACATTTATTAATTGCCACATTAATCATTAGTCATATTGAGCTTTTCAAAATGAAATGGCTATTCAATGGCAACATCAGCTCTGTGTTTTTGCCTGGGAATATTACACTTCATCATCCAAATGCCATCACTTTTTTTTTTTTTTTTTAATGTGCTGTACAAGTGCTGGGGAATCGCTTGTTGCTGGAGGTCTTATTTTGACACCCATTCGAAGGTCAGGTTAAACAAATGCCAAATCAGCCTAAGATTTGTCTAATTGGTCCAGCTTTGTAGAGAGAAAACAGTCAGGCTGACACCTCAAGGCGTCCTGCAGCATGATTTTTCGCTGGGTTTAAGATTTTATGACTTATTAGAGAAGACAGTGTAATTACAACTTCGTCTGAGAAACAGTTATAAAATCAACTTATGTAATTGAGTACAGACACTATAGGAAGAAGTGCATTGTTCTTAAGTAAATGTTGTAGCAGTAGAGGGACTTTAAGAATCATTAAATTTCACTGAGAGGCAAGAATCTTGAAATTAAAAAAGCAATAATGCTAACAAAAGTAGCAGTAGCAGCAACAATATGGTTATTAAAAGCAATTATTTGTCTTGAAAGTCTGTCTAAAAACCCTAGGAGTTAGATAGAACTACTGACATTTTTTGTTCATTCTGTATGCAGAAAAAAAAACGATGATGTTCCCTCAGAGACCTAAAATTCCAACTTTATTTTTGTAGGTGTGTTTTTTTATGGGGCAGTTGACTACGTGTTGATGCTCATACTGCTGCTTAGGTGAGTGCTTGATTGTGTCCACAAATCAGGTGAAGTATCTAGAAATCTTTCCCAAATTAATTGTGCATGAAAATATGCAACACTAAAAATGAAGGCATCTTCAGAATCTTGGCCTATGATGTCAGAAACGAGGCTGGTAGATCTTTTTTCCCTAAGGAAATGATATATGGCAACTATATTTCATGTGTTGGTTATTAATTTCAAGGAGCTCAGTTGGAATATCTTGCCAGCTTTTTACTAAAATCACTTTGCACTACATTCTTCAAGAATTAGCTCTTTGCAGAGCTCTGAGCATATCTTCCCTGAGCTGGGGCAGAAATTTAAAAACCAGTGTCTGACCTTTGCATTGCTTTTAAATGACTATGTATTAAGCTGCAAGGAGATACATGGATTTATTTTCACCTCTGGATTCTGAAGAATATCATAAACCATTCAAGCTTTTGCTCTTTTAGTTTTATGTCGCCATCAGACTTAGCTCAGAATTATTTCCCTGTATAAATCCTTTCCAGTCTCCACATCACCTTTCAGTGAGGGTGTCTGTGGTCTAGCAAGCAATACGTCAACACACATCACTATCCCTCGGCCTGATGCTTTATTTTTAAAGCTCTTTGGACAGGTCACTTCCCTGACCATTGGTGACTTTTGTCCTTCCCAAAGCACAGGCTGTGGCTACAGTGTCATAATGAGTAACAGGTAAGGATTTCCACCCCAAAACGTTGTTAACATTGTGAAAAAAAAAATAGTATGTATTTGCAGTGGTTTGATCCTTTTGTAATTCACCCTAAACCCACTTGCCTACCCTGTGTATTTTTGTCTGCTATTTAATTGCCAGTCTTGATGAACGAAAAGAAACAGTGGACCATGGAAGGAGCAATTTTGTTTTGCTCCTTTAGTGGTACCCACAAGAACCATCTGAAGGGCATCAGAGTTCTTGTTAGCTCATTCCCTAAACTCTGTTCTCACTTCCTCCCATGCACTACCCCACTTTCCCTGGGGCAGAGAGGATGGCTGAGTTGATGAGAGCAATGGCAAATGCCTGGTAGTCAAGCTAGGCCAAGAAACAGAGACTTTCTGGGCAGGACTCAGGATGCCATTCAGAGGCCTCCCCCCAATTTCAATGGCTGCTCTGCAGCATGGGAAGTTTTATTCCCATGTGTTTCAGCTCCATGTGGTGTGGCCCTGCTGTAATTCTAGTCCCATCACCATCAGCTCGTCTCTCTCTACATCCTCCTTTGCCTGTTGATCATTGTGTTACCTTCATCCTTGTACTTCCTCTGGGATCAACAAATATATCAAAACACAACTTTTGCCCAGACAAATAAGAAATTACCCTGGAGAGAAAAATGATTTATTGTTACTTTATTAACAACGTGGCTTACAACTTGTTTCAAGTAAAAAGGGGATTTATTTCATTTTGAATAAAAATTAAAATATAACTCTGAATATAGATTTTCACTTATTTACATGAAAACATATATACAGAATAGAATCTTACAGCAAACTAACAACATGCCCTTTGCCCTGTGAACTTGAAAAAGTAAAAACACCAGCATTGATTGATTTATATGTATATATATACACATATATATACACATACATATACACACACACATATATATACATATATATATACACATATATTTGCAACACACCAAAGGGATTATATACACAAAGTTTGAATCAAATCTTCAGTACAAACTGGAATGCAAAACAATTCAAAGGCTTCCAACGTACATCACCACAAATGGACCATAACTGCTGGTTGTGGAGCCGATTTCTGCTCTTTTGTAGGAAACAAGAGGGTTTAAGCACTTGTCCTGTCCTACCATGGTACATGAGAAGCCTCAACTCCCTTCAAAGCCTGCAATTGAGACTTTTGCTGCTGAAAAGCCCATGCTGCAGCAAATGCATGGCTGTACTTGACATCCTCGCCTGTGTCCATGGAATTGTCACAGCACGATTCTGCAGGTGAGTGTCTTCGAGCAAGCAGGTCCCTGAAGGTGAAGGCTGCTGAAATAACTAAATGTGTCAACCCATCCTGAGTGGGTTTGGTGGAATAGGGATTGGGAAACAAAACACGTATATTTATAAGTAGATAAAATGTCCGTAATCTCCAGTGAGCAAGTGGGCTGCCTTGGGAATGATCGTTCTCATCCTGTCACATCGTAACACAGTGTTTTGTAGACCCACAGCCTGAACTCAGGGCAATGTCACCTATTTCTATAGGACAGAGATCCAGTTTTAGCCCCTGACATTTCCTATGGAGGTCTGAAAGGGGGTTCTTGAGCCCCCAAGCTCAAAAGAGACAGGGTACAAGGTAGGAAAAAAGTACAAAGAAGAAAAAATTATTTTTCCCTACTGCTCAGCCACGGAGCCTAAAGCCATCTGAGCCAAATTCTTGTATGATCTCTAACAGAGAAACAAAATATGAACCTGACAGAATTGTAGCTCTGACTGTATTGCCAGCTTCTTTTCTCCCTCTCACCTGGACCCTGTTAGGACTCAAAGCATCTCTGCTATGAACAAGACTTAAAGAAGCCTTCAGGTATGATCCGCATGGACTGTAGCTGGCACTTGGGGACATGGTTTACTGGTGGACTTGGCAACGTTAGGTTTACTGGTAGACTCAAAGTCCTTAAAGGTCTTTTCCAACCTAAATTATGTGATTCTATGATTCCCTGTTGTGAGAGGTCCCTCTCCACAAAAATAAGCCTAGAACTCCAACCCCTCTCCTTCCCCCAGATCCTCTTTTTCCTCTCACAGATCCTTGACAGACATGAAAAACAGGAATATCTGTGAGGAGGTAGCCACATGCTAATTTAAACTGCTGTGCTAGGCTACTTGGGCTATGTGATCTATCCAGCAACAGCATCACTGGAAACATTTGTCCTTCCACAGTGAGCTGTGGGGAGCATCTGCCCTCCAGGTTGCACGGATAAATCCTTCAACCAGGTAAGAGAGAGACAAGATCTCCTTGTCTCACCTGACCTATCTGTTTGTCAACAAAATGCCTCTGTGCTCATCCGCAGTGTGATAATGGATTAAAATTGTATTTTGCTCATGCCAGAGGCCACTACAGAAGTTGGAATTTTAAACCACGAGAACATGAGAGGTTTTTTAAGGTAAGAATTCACATGAACGACTAAAACAAGAGGAAGGTAATGAGTATTTAAAACTATGTCCCATGTTGGTTCTGTACAGCTCACGTGTCTTCTTCTGCAAAAGAATTCCAGTGCGTGGCACTAAGCCATTGCAAAAACACTCCTCTTCTGCAGGACGGCTGACATTTAAAGACTACTGGGCTGTAAAACTCTCATCTTTGCCGACTGGCTCATATTCTAAATCCAGCCATTAGGATCATTCACACTTCTTGATGGAGTATTATACCAAAGAATAAATGAGAACATTAAATGCTTCTGCTCCTTTATTGGGAGTTCATGAGGGCCTGAGGACATGAGCCCTCTCTTGTTAAGTCTGGCAGATTTCTGCTGGATTTCTGCCTGCGAGCAGAAGGAGGGGTTTACATTTTAGTTAATTAACTGCACACTTTTTGACTTCTAAGTGAAAGAATTTGGTGAAGACCTGGTCCCATAACCCATACGTCTGTTAGGGCCCTTTCACTAACCTCAGTTACTTCTGGATCAAATCCTGAGTAACAGATTCCCTTAGTTTTGGGTCAGCTGATGTAAAGAAGAATAATATTGAGGGGGAAATATATATACACTCACATTTTGAAAGAGTTTTTAGATAAATAGACTGAATAGAATTTACCCAAAACTCACGTGATTGGGGGTGGGAGGGGGAAGTATCTGTTGAGTGTATCTGAATTAAAAATCTATAGACACAAGAGAAAAAAAAAATCCTAATGCTTAAGACATTGCTGATTACAGGAAAAGTTTTCTGGAGTTGGGAATCAGCTTTGTAATCCTAAGCAATGGAAAATACAGCATGACATATCTTAGCACCAAAATGGAGCCCTTGAGACTATATTTATCCACATGTAATAAAGCTGGTTTTAATGGTGTTCAGTTGCAGCATGTTCTTCTCTTTTGGCACTTGAACTTGGAAATGTGAGGAACAGTCTGAGTTCATCGTTTTCCAGACACACTGCACCAGAAAAGCAAAAAGTATTTGAAGTGCCCTGATAGTACCGAGCTTCTAAAATACTGAGAGGGCACTGCAGGTCTGCCAAATTCAAGGTTTGCCCTTAAAAGACCAAGGCAGGCTTTTCAGGTGATCAAATGTTGATTATGGCAGGCCAACAGCGTCTGGTTTGCTTTCAAAGAGCTGAGATGGTGTTTGCTCCACACCACATGACTGGGGCCTGCAAAAGGTTGAAGGTTAAAGCCAGGGAATGGTGACCTTCCAGTTTAAGGCAAATTAGAAAATTACCCAGAGTGAAATATTAATGGATTTTAGATGTCTAACTTACTGAGAAACTTTGTAAACCTTAGCAGACATTCAAATACCTCTGACAATGTGGGTCAGGCTGCCTCAGCTAGTATATGCCTCTGCTAGATGCTTCACTAAGGACAGGGTGTGTAACTATTTGCCCTGATTTCAGTGGTTACTGAGGGCACACAGCATTTCTAGGAGGTTTCCTGAACCCTGCAGGAACAAATTATCAAGGGCTATTGCATATGGTTAATGTGGTGGACCTGGAATCCCTGAAATCCTTCTCAGAGCTGAGAGGCCATCATGCCTCTGAGAGGTAGAAAAAGCCAGGGTTTGGTCATCCTGGCGTTGAGAAAAACAAACAAACAAACAAACAAAACAAAACAGGAGTGTGTATGGGAGCTGCGTTTTTGAGCTGAAAAGGGAAGAAGAGCTCTGAAACCAAAGGGAGCATTTTTCTTAAAGGTGAGACAGGAGCACCCATGACAACAGGAGGGAGGCAGGGCAACAAGCCAGGAAATCATGGACATTCCCATCAATTAATGTTTTAATCCTATTTCAGAGACTGGTGCTTTGGGGCTGCCGACTGGGAATTGGCTGATCCTGTCAAGGTAAGTGCTGAGAGGGTTGGGAAGGGAGCGGGGATCTGCCCATGGATCTGTTCAACTGGTCTGAGTGCAACCTCAAAAGAAGCCAGTCTAGATGGAGATGGGCAGGTACCATGCACCCTTCAATCCCTTACTTTTGCTCCAGAAATGCCTATTTTTGGTCCTATGCCTGAATGAATAGAGGCCAATAAAGGATGCCTGCACATCCTTCTTGTGAGACCAAAGTGGTCTGTGTGAATGTGCCAAAGTTCAGCATCTACCAGCTCAAAAGGAACAGGAGGGTTGCTCCTCAGCCCTTGGTAATGGTCTTGGATAATCATGAGTTTGGCACTTCACTGCAGTGGCCCTTTGAAGCTGGTAACACCATAAGCTTCAGGCCTGGAAGCCAAACTTATAATAGGGAGGGGAGAAGATGTGGCTTCACCAGTGCCATCAGTGTATCTATCTGTGAAGTTGCACCAGCTCTGAATTTAACTCAGAACCACATGTAGACCAAAAACCCCTTCCAGTGGCTTATACTTCTACATTGCAAAGTAAAGTGATGTTTTACGCTAACAAGATCAGGTTTCCAGCATCTCCTTTGAAGCACATTACTCCAAAGCTTTGCTAATGTTTCCAGCATTGAAATTAAATACAGGCAAGAGCAAATAGTTCCTTCTGATCTTTGTAAGTGAAAATCCAAGCATACTGTCCAGTTAAACTATGCATGGTCCATTTTCCACTTGCTTAAGAAATTGTCGAAGAAGTTCAGCTCCAGCTTTTCTGGAGAGCAATCAGTACAACAGACAGCAGTAGCCCAATCCCCTATTTCTTCCTAACCCACAGATTAAAAAATAATAAAGATATAAAGCATTTTCCACCCAAAGTAATTCTAGGATAAAAACTTCAGGTTATCATGTTCTCCAAAAGGACAAAGAGTGATAAATAAGACAACAGTGAAGAACAATAAATTGAAAGACAAACAGTGAGGAGAGAGAGAAACCTTAGGAAATAAAAGAGCCGGTGCAAGCTAAAATTAAAACTCTTTTTTTTTGTTGTTGTTTAATAGGTGAGTTTTCAATATGATTTAACTTCCCTGAACAATCAGTAAAGACTCCCATGTGCTGGGCTCAATGCTTCACCCATCCCCTGCTTAGACAACATCAGAGCTGGTCACTCTCAGAGTCTATGGCTGTCTGCTCCCTGACCGTGCCTCCGTGAGTAGTTAGCTGCCATAGGAGTATCTACAGTTACAACATTGATGGAGAAAACAATAATGGTTTTGCAACGTGTCCCAGAAAGCGTTAAATGTCTCTGACAAATTCCAGCGGCCAAGAACTCCAAGAACATCAGAGCACCAAAGGATGCTTCAGGAGAAGGTGGCTGTGGTAAGCAAAGGATCAGTGCTGGGGTGTTTATCAAACAGCTATTCTGGTTCCCTTCCTTGAAATGTCCTCGTACGCCCACTCTCCTGACAGCAGTCTTTTGGGAGCTATCTCCTGCTGACAGATGTTACACCAGCCACTGGAAGGCTGAAGCAAGGAGGAGCTGGGAGAAGCACCCTTCCTGTTTTTCTCTTTTGCTGGGCACAATCCTTTCATCTTCAGAGATGAAACATGGAGCAATTTTCTGGGGATCCTCAGAGAGTTCCGAAGTTGTTATCAAACCAGTTGCATGGACACAGTCTGCTGCTATTGTCAGTAGGAAATTCAGTCTAAAAACCAGTTTTTGAATGTCTGCACCACTACAGCACCTTATTTGTGGATTTCTGAGATACAAAAAAATCATTTGATGCAGAGGACACTACTTTTCCCTTCAGCTGATTATCATTTGAACAAATTCTTCAGTACAAGACGACAGCTGAGAACAGATCCAGTCCTGCTGATCTCCCATGTGAGAAAATTTTTGATGAAGTCTCAGGAGTTGGCAAGTTCTGGCCCAGCATGCAGTGGTTGCTCCCATCACGTTCCTCAGTGGCAAATCAGGAAACTCACTGCAAGAGAGACTAGAAAGCCCCCAGTGATGCATGGCAAATGGAGTCAGGACTTCTTGCCTAACACATGCTCTAAGGCAGATTCAGATGTAGTCCAGAAAATTTATTTCCAAGGCTTTCCTTCTGTAATCCAAAGAAGTTAAGGAGGAAATCGATGATGGAGAAAGCAGCAGCTACAGCCTGCTGTTGTCCAGTAGGTTTTTCTGAGCACATTGTGGTCAGTGGGACTAGCTGATGCAAGTTTGCTGTCACCATATGGCAAGTGCTCTAAGGGGGGGGAGGTTATCTGGCCATAAACACTGCCTTCAGATTTAGGGCTAGAAATGACATTTCTTTTTCAAGATGTCTTCACTGAGTGGGCTTTGGCATCACAGCATTGTAAAGGAGCTGTGTACAATTTCCCAGGGACCTGTTTATAGTTTGAGAACAAAAGCCTCCTGAAATCAGTGGTTTCCTATGAAATCAGGTTAAAACTCAGCACAAACCACCCAAATCACTTTTTGAGGGAGGGATTCACTTGCACTGTAAAGTCAGAACAAAATTCAGACTTGGTCCCAGTCTGGTCCTTGCTTTTGGGAGAATTTGACATCACTGTGATGCCACCGACCCCTGACAAGTTACAGCAAATTCAGGCTCAACACGTGGGACTAATGGGGTCATACATCCCTGCTAAGTAAATGGGAAATACTTTTCATATAAACACAACAGAAAGAAACCCAAGGTGACCAACCCATTTCTTCACCCTCCCCGGTGCCCACTTTGCTTGGCATGAAGCAAGCCCCCAGTTTCACTGGTCAGGGTGGCATCGGGACACAATGGGGGCTTTATACAGACTGAATTGGGCTGGATCCTCAGCTGGTCTAAAAGCACCATGGTTTATGCAGCCTTAAAACACTGATGCTTTTTATTCCCACCTAGCAACCAGATTCATGAAGGTGCAAATGAAACCAGCACTCACTCAACAGTCTCATCATTAAATACGAATAACCTTTTTTTTTTTTTCTTTTCACCCTATGGGGCTCAAAGTTAGGCCTTTAAAGTGACTTGGATTTAAGAGGATGGGCTTGACTATGAAAGCTTTCATGCATTCATGTTCCTTTACAAGAACGCAGCACTGTACAGATCCCATCACAGAGATGCTCAGCTCACTGTGCCCAGACAGTGTGCCTCAGGATGTGCTTCTGCGCCCTCAGTCTTGTTGCACCCCTGTCAGTTCACTGCAGCCTTGTCTGATACCCTGGGTTGAGTCCTCTTTTACAGATCAGTAAAACAAACAGCGTATGACTGGTACAACACTTTTTCCTTCTGTAAGACTGGAGAGGTGGGAGGAAAAAAAAGCCCATTGATCCCTAAGATCAAATTTGCAGTAAACCCCAGGTGACGCTACAAAAGGATCGCTTACATTTCAATATGAAAGAAGTGTGTCAGAAATAGCTAAAAGAATTGTTCTTGTCCAGAAATTAACCCTGACAAACCATTATCACCCAGAAATGTCCGATCCTTCTCCTTGGGACTGTGTCTGCCATCGATAGCTTTGTCTTAATGAACAGCAAACCATCTGATCCGTGCTGGCCTTGCACCACTGTGTAACGGGTTGGTGAGGCTCACGAGGAGAAGTGCCACCAGTCTTTCACTGTGCTTTACAAGTACAGAAAATGAGTTCAATTTGTTGCTAGCTTTTTGTTGTGGGTTGGTTGTTTTTTTTTTTTCTCCCCGACAGATTAATTCCCAGTGCTTCCAATTCCATGGGTACTCCGAAAAGAAAAGGGAGAGGGGAGGAAAAAACCCCTTGAACAAGGTGAAATGTTAAAAAAGAGAGGGAACAAGAAAGGGAATGGAAAGAAATGAAGAAGTGCAGTTCAGTTGGCGTATTGTGCATAGAAAGCAACTTTTACTCGCTCGATCTGGTGACACAGTTTGATGGCTGGACCGAGCTTCAGCTCCATGCATTCTTGCACCGTGGGCAGTGTCAGCAACAGAAGGGCTTGGCCATCGATGTCCTGGTGAAGAAAAAAGACAGGAAAAATGGTTTTATTTGTGGACTCTGGAGGGCAGAAAGCATAACCAGGTCTGGAGAAGCAAGAAGAGCAGTTTGCCCTAAATATTAAAGGCATTTTTGTCCTCTGATGTTTCTCCCACTTTGATGCTGCCCATCTTCTTCCTATGGGATACCTGATGCTTTTTAAAAAATTGTCTAGTGTGTCCTTCTAGGCTCTCACCTCACTCACAGTTTGGGAATAGCCTCCTGGCTGCTGAAATACTGGGTAACCTTCTACAGGAACCCTTCAGGATCCATGGAGATCTGACCAGTCCCATTTTATGACTGAGGAACTGAGGCAAGGGGAAGGCTGCAGAGAGGACACCACAAGACAGAAGAGGGAGTGAAATGGAGAAACTGATGCTGGTCTCACTGTGAAGGGGTGCCCTTTCCCTACCCTTTTTTGCCCATGATTTGCTGAGCACAAGTTTATGTCTGCCTTGCTCCATATTGTGTCCCCTGGTCCACACAGGACCTGCCTTGCTCCACATCAGCTGCTGAACAATCAAGACAGAGGGCCCTGGACCACCCTGAGCCCTTGCAATCTCTACTGTCCTAGAATCAGAGAATGGGGTAGGTTGGAAGGGACCTCTAGGGGTCACATCCTTCCCTTAGGCATATTTATGCACCAAACTCCAATAACTAGCACCCCAAACAAAAGCCATTTTATGAGGGATTTCTTTTGGCTTTATAATCCTCTTCTTAAGAGCTCAAGTCCTCCTTATTCTTTAATGGACTGAGAAGCAGATGAGCAGGCTACAAAACTGCTTTTTACCCCTCAGAAAAAGCACTGTAACTCACAGGCAACAAAAACTCCCCAGGATGGCCATGATTAGGTAGCATTAAACACAAGGAGAATTTGGACCCCTTAAGCACTGCTTTGATGAGGACTGTCTATGGCTCAGGCTCTTCCTCCAACCGAAGCTTGATGGCACAGCCCATTGCATCAGAGCTTCCTCGCAAATCACAAGGACAAAGTCCACGCATCTGTGTTCGATTAAAGTCCCCATAAAACTCTTCGGCAAAGGAGACACAGGGTTGGCTTTCAAGCCCTGGTGTTGTTCCAGGCTGATTAACAAACGACCGGAGCTCGCTGCGACACAGTGACTACAGCATCTTGCCATGGAGCATTTCAGCCTTGCTCTAGACTCACACTTCAGCTTCCCCCAGCCAAAGCAGCTGTACTCGGGTACAGAGTCACTCATGGTGAAGAATCAGAGGTAGTTCAATGTGCAGCTGGGCCATACCACTGACTGCCATCGGCTATGGCCTAATTAACCACACTTGCTTCTTTCTAACTATGATTTCTTAGCGCTGCCCTTTACATTCAGTGGTGGCTGTTGCTCATTAGCCAAGTAATGGCTGTTTCTATGTAGATTTTACACGTTCACACTGACTTGAGATGAAAAGCATTGGCTGCTCCTGCAAACCTATCTGCTTAATGGGGAGATGCTTGGTATCTCTGAAAATTAGGTCACCCAAGGGTGCCTGACTGCCAGATCTTGAGAGGGATGAAGATGGGAAGGTGTCTACATAGTTGCAGCCTCTAGGTGTTGGTGCCAAAATTCAGGCAGCCAGTTCTAGGTTCAAGCAGCAGTCTTCTGCTTCCCAGGGCAATATTTTAAAACAGGGTGGAACCTGTGTGGTCAGGAGAGACAGCTTGCTAGGTACCAAATAACCGCTATCTGTCGGTACACTGTGGTGTGTGACACCAGGATGGTGCTATGGTCCTTGGCATGAACAAGAAAGGCCTAAACCTCCTGTTTGTCACAAGCACTCTGGCTGGGGTGTTTCTGTTCTCCAAGGATCTGGTAAGTCTGTGATTCAAATTTTCAAGGAATTACACAGCTTGCCAAAATTTGTGCTATAGCTTGGCCTGAGGGGATCTAAAATCTCATCATAATCTCTTTGTCAAAGCTCCGAGCCCAGTCATCAAGGTGGTATGTGCTGCTCTTTTCTGTGTAATGTGAATAAGCACCACAGACACAAAGAGAAGAGTTACATAAAGACCTCTACCTGCTCCTGAAATATCTTGGCAAGAGGCGCACAGTCGGTCAGTTTAATAAACCTCACGACATCAGTCACGGTCCACTCCAATGGATTGCTGTCCAGGACTAGCTTTTCTTCTTCTTCTTGCTTGATTTCCTACAAAAACCCCAAAAATCTCTCATGAAGAAAACTGCCTTGTGTGGAGAAACAGGGCAGGGATGCCTCCTCAGGTGAGGAAAGCCTGGCACGGAAGGTTAATTTAGGAAGAATATTGCTGTGAAAGCCTAGGGGCATACTCACTTCCTTGACTTGGCTGCACTTCTCCACCTCGCCGTAGGAGTGGGGCTGTGGTCTCCGGCTCCGTCGGGCTCTTTCCGTGGGAGGAGGTCTGTCTGACTCGGTGCTGCTCCGCAAGGTGACCGCTCGCCGGGGCCTGGCAGAGGGGACCTCAGCAGAAGAGGTATCTGTCTGGTCATCCCGGAGCTCTGAGCTGGTTTCCTCACTTCCCGTCTCGTCCTCCATCGCATCCGGCTCGTCGTCTTCGCTCTCCTGCACAAAGACCACCAGAGAAACAGCATCCAGGCTCGGAGATTAATACAGCAGCCAATTGAAAGGCACTGGGTCAAACTGCATGCCCGTGCCCATGCCGGTCCAGGGTAACATTTATTTTAACCAAATTATCCCATTTTCATTACAGTGATAAGTAGATTAGCCCTCAATTTAGATTTGTTACAAAATGTAGAAGGGATTTTTTTTCCCTTCTACCCTATCCCCCACCCACGATGGACAAATCCTTTTTCTGTTTCCAACAAAAGGTCAACAGCCATAACCCATCAAGCATGAAATGTTCCTCTGTTGGGCCGGTGTCTCAAACCTAGTGGCACTGCAGATGTGCATGAGAAGGGGAACTGGAAAGTACTAAAAGGATGAAATGAAACTCAGGTTGTTTGAGATGAACTGAAATCACAACCAGGCTTGAATTTAAACCTTCACCTTGCTTCAAATTGTCACGGGTGTCAGTGCTACTGAAAGGAAGGAAATTTTGGTGCCATTTAAAGACATCTAGATGTACAAGTGTATACTTGTACTTGGTTTCTTAGCTGGCATTCTGTAAAACTCAGGCCAAACAATTTCACCCAGATTTCCCTGCTTTCAGCCCAACACCTAACTGCTAAAAGTGAAGAACAAATTTCCATTTAAAGGATATTATACCAGACTCCTGTTATTTCTGCCACACAGAGCTTGCGAGCACACATCAAGTGATGGAAACTGTGTATTTTGAACTTTATATATACGGAAATGGCCCAAATGGCTTTGACAGCTTCACTCTGAACAAAGTGTGAGCGTGCATCCAGGCCATATGCTCAGTGAAAGAGCAATTATAGATGAAGTTAGTTATATTGGCTGAAAGGTTGAAAAATTCGGCTAATGGTTGATTTAGGCTTAAGATGAGTTTATTTCAGTATAAATTCCTTTGAAGCAGGTATAATCTAAGGAAATGAAGCAGAACTGCACCTAAATGAGGACAAAGTCATGAAGATGCAAGCAATCAACTGAAAGCTGACGAAAATATTCCCCTCCAGCTGAAGTAGAGAGAATTTAAGTAAATCAGTTTTATTTCACATTGCACAAAGTAGCAATCACTGGCACTCAGCAGCGGAAGGGAAACCACACATGAACTTTGTTGTTACTATCAGGGGAAAACCACCCAGGAGTGGCCCACACTGAACTAAGTCTGCTCCAAGTTGCATTTGGTCACAAATCATTGCTGAAGCTGGGATCCCATCACTTCACACAGCATACTGAAAAGACTGAGGCCTCAAATATCATATATTTAGGACACAAACCATTTTCTTGCTTTGCTTTAGAAGCTTTTTAAAGCTTCTAAAACATCTATTGCTTGATGTTGTGAACAAAAAATATCATTAATGGTTAATGAAAAAAAAAAAGCCCTTAAAACCATAATTGCCTGAGAGTTAATTACATTTATTTATTAATTATTATAAGATTTAGGGATCTTAAACATGGACGACATTCCTCCTTCACTCTGCTAGATGCTGCACAAAGCATCTAACAGGGTCATCTGCCTGCCTACAGGCTTATAAGGCAGCAAAAGGAAACAAATATATAATATTAGACAGCACATTAGCTAGTGAGCATTATAAAGCTGGAAGCAAAAACTCTATTTGCTAACTCTAGAATGGACAAGGGTAAAAGCCCCCAAAGCATCCCAATAAAACCCGTCTGACCGTAGAAAAACAGCAGCAAGGAGGGATTCAAAATTGAAAATGGAAGTGCTGAGGTTTGATGAGAAGTCCCTCAGAAGAAAGACCTCTGCGGGGACAGAAAAGCACTGAGAGGCTTTTGTTGATTTACCCCAGTGCAACATGTACCTCTGCAGAGCCTGCAGCATTGGAATCGACAGCCGACGACCTCCTTTTCTTCTGCACAAAGATGGATTTCCGCCTTTTTCTGCGTCTGGCTGGCTTCACATGTCCACTTTTCATGTTGTTATTTTCCCCAATCGGTGGCTTAATGATTTTTTTCCTCTTCCCATAATAATAGGCTGGAGAAATGAAGCAAAAAAAACTCTTAAAAAACTTTAACCACTAAGAGAAGGAAACTTGGGCTTGTTTCTTCCTACTGATTCAGTACTGCACCCTCGGTGCGCTTTTACAAGGAAGTTTAAAATACATGGATTTGGAAAAAACGGCCAGTGTAAATATAAGATGTCATCTTGGACTAGCGCAGAGTGTTACAGCTCTTATGTATACACATTTATTGATGAATGAGGAGTTCAGAATTTAAGCCTACTTAGGAAAAGCTTCCACTAAGCCGAGCAGAAATTTGGAGGAAGAGGGTCTAGCCCATTTCCAATTTAATTCAATGCCCGTCAGCGTGAGTTAACAGTCTTAGACAGACTTTCAGTTGCAAATGTTTTCATCAGAGAGTGAAGAGGGCCAGTGATCCTGAATTATTTGCATTTGTTCAATGCACGAATGAATGGGTTTTTATCACCTTTGACTATTTCATGGCCCAAGTTGAAATTAGAAATGTGAAAGTCATCTGACCTTACGTTGGAAGCTTGTGTTAGATGCCTTTTGACATGCTCTACAGCATCCTCTGGGCCTGACAGATACTCTGCCCTTCTCCAGGGACAACTGAAATGGCACTTGGCACCTATTGTCAAAGTTCATAACTGAGCCGAGCATTTCATCCAATCGATGGAGTTTTGAGGAACAATTCATCGAGTCACATCATACAACCATCAACTCTGAGATGATACAATCTCAGTTGGAGATTGCCTCCCCTAGCTGTACACCACCAGCTCTCCATTTGCTACGAGGAGGAGCAAGGAGTCTAGCTCAGGTGTAGACTTCTACAGAAACCCATATTCAATGTTCTGAATATCTCCCTGAGCCCATTTCCCCTCCTACTCTGGTGACAAACAGAAGCTAATTGGTTTAAATCAATCATACTGGTTTCTTCTTGTGGAAGAAGAACAACTCTCATTTCCACTTTCCTGACCTGTTTAAGAGCCATTATCAGTAACATGGACAACCAAAAATGTTGAGCACATGCTTAACTTCAGCCTTCCTGAATAGGTAGGAACATATTTAAATATTAAACACCCTGAGCAGAGTCAATGTTCCAAAACTCCTTCCAGCACCTCAGAATCGTGATACTGGTCTGTGCTGGTGCATATGACAGAAGTTCTTCATTGAGAGTTCATCTCACTTAATGAAGCTGCTGATGTAGCATTTTAAATCTCAGCTGGCCACTGCAGGCTCCTTCTATGTGCTCCTTATGTTAACTTTATATATGAAGAAAAGTCAAGACTTCCAAAAAGTAATGACTTTCAAACAGATATGTTAGGATGGAGAGAGATGGACAGTTTTTTGGAGATGTTTACTTCTCTGTACAGAATACTGAGGGAGCCTGTGGTGGCCTGGTTGGGATTAAAAAACTGTTCCTAGATGAAATGAATCCCACTCATTATTAATGCATTACACAGCCACTGTTCTCCATCATTAGCTCATGTACAGTCTCCCACTGTTCCAATTCCCAGCTAGCACCATGAAGCATTTTGGCCAATACTCACTGTACTTGGTTTTAGTATGAATGGAGCAGTTCTCCGGGCAGACTTCGGCCACCAGAACAGGACTGAACAAGTTGGGGCAGCACTCCAACTTTGCACAGACTCTTCTGCAGAAATCTGCCACCTGATCCGAGGTCCGCACAATCTTAACAGTTGCCCTGTATGTCTTCCCTCTGTATCTAGAAAAGAGAATGACAAGACCCCCTGTCACCAATCAAGCAATGTCCTTCGATGCTACAGACCAAACTCTGTTAGGGAGACACCTTCCCTAATGACTTTTGGGAGAGTGTCTCTCTTAGGAAGGCAGGCAGAACAGGTCTGCTTCTTTTAGTGGCTCCATTTCAGATGGACTTAAGGAAGGAAAGGCAGGATGAAATGATCCTGGAATCAGAGGTGTGGACATGATTTAGGGAGGGATGCAAATGCAGACTGCATATATCTGCAGATAAGGCAAGAGATGTCAAAAAAATCACAGTAGGCTTGCTATCATTCCAATAGTACAAACTGATACAAAGTTTTGAGGAAAAGGATGTAGTCTCTCCTCATATATTGATCTGAAATTAGAAGCTTATATGTCTTGCAGAACTTTGTGGTCACCACCCTGTACACTGGAGACTGTCGCTATAAGCCTCCATTGGTCTTCTCCAATGCAATCTTTTTTGAGGCAGCTCTCACATCATGTCCTAGCTCACAAGAAGCCCACAGTTTTGTTGTGCTGTCTGTGGTTGTTATCTGGGTGAAACCGCATTGTTTGTCATTCAGGGACTCCACCGCTGTGAGAAGTTGGTGGTGCAAGACCCGAGGAATGAACCAGGAGTCTCTTGAGTCAGTTAACAGGGCTGCAAGAACAGGCCCTAAAAACAGTGATTCCTACCGGGAATGCTTAGAGCAGATGCAATGAAAGGTTTGTCTTAAATTTGTTACCCATGTGCTACTAAAACATTTATTCTGGTGTTTTATATGAAGTGTTTCTGAGCGATAAATGGCTAAGAAAGATACAGTTACATCCCTGCTGTAATACATTGTAGATGTGAACTCTGAAAAACCAATTATCCCCATAATTTATTAAACAGCAGCACCAAGCTATTGTAAACAGTGAGATAAGGTTTTTACAACATCTCTTGCACGTCCTGAGAAATGCAACACAAGAGACAATCATGCGAGCACCTGGTGTTAAGGCATTATAAATGTGCTTAGAGGAGAGAAAAGCAACACACACAAAAGAGGGAGAGACAGTGAAAGAAAGATTACTGGATGGGAGGCAATGAAAGACAAAGATACAGTCATCAGGAAAAATGAGGCAAAGGACTTGCAAGTGTATTAAGACCCACAGTTCCCTAGCAGGGAGGCAGCTACTGATAGTCAGACGTGGAAAAGGAAGAGGAGGAGAAGGATTAAAATACACAGCACGTGTCCAGACTCAACTCCTTCTCTCCAAAGATTTTACTGAGTTTCACAAAGCAACTGAGAAACCACCTTTTGCTGCTCTCCCTCCCAAAAGCTCTTTCTGGAAGCACTGGAGTATGGGCAAAGGGGTACCCGAAGACTTGGGGTACCCAAATGAAATTAGAGTCTGAGAACAGCCCAATCCAACCATCCTCATGTCTCAAAAGACTTGATCCAAAATACCACCTTGACACAAAATTTGTGTCCAGAACCTATCTAACCAAGGCACCGTGCTCTGATACCCCATTTGGTGCCTGATCAAGGACCCAAGGTCATGGTGACAATTCATCTGGATTCATTCATCTAAATGAATTAATGAATGAATGAATGAATTAATAACTTAATTAGCCATCTCTTCATGCAGGCCTGAACAGATGATATCAAATGAAAAAAGTGTTCCTTCCAGACACAGAGCACTGTTATCTCAGCCTCCCCATGGAACAGCTGCACAGGCAGGCTGGCTAAAGAGGGTTTGGCTATTATCAAACGAACAAATTCCACAGGCATTTAAATATATCTACTTATAATCATTTTTTATTTCTTTTCAGACTTCTGCCCTTATTACTTCTCCAGGAGCCATGAAGTTTAACAATGGCCTAGAATATTAAGCTGGTAAGTGACTCCTATGACAGGCTGCAGAATTTCATGGTGTTACCCTCACCTGAACCCCAACAACTTTGGTTGAACTGAAGCATCACCTCCAGAAAAGCACCAGCCTCCTCTCACGGAGGAATCCTGGCAGCAAGAGCACCTGTACCCATACTTCATAAGCCTATGCCTCGTTTTATGTCTGGATGTGTCTGGATTTCACTTGCATTTATTCGTCCTTGTTCTGACTTTCACCGCTAGGATGAAAAGAATGCATCTGGTCTTGTGTCCCTGCAAAAGCACTGTAATCAAATTGCCTCTTGATCTTCTTTCTTACAAGCTAAGAAAGCTGCCTGATGGGTATTATTCAAGGATGGATGACTTCTTCTAACTGTGTGCTTCCTATTGTGTTTGGCTGCCCAGAAAGGACCCATTGTACCCAGTGAAAGAAGAAGATGAAACCTGGAAAATGAACAACTGACTGATTTCACAGTCTGGTTTGAACGCAATACACATAGCAATTAACAGAATGTGTGGCAAAACATGACTGCAGCAATAAGGCTCAATAACCCAAGGTGTTAGTACTGGCCACAGTAACATTTTTACATGATTTTCACTTTGGCAGTGCCTCTTTCAACTATAAACCGGGTTCTACTAATATTTTCCATATTCCTCACACACTAAAGGTTTTTAACACAAACACCACCAAATGTAATCTGAGCTGTTCTAGCCACGTGGAAAGAGCTCCTTGGATCTAATCAGAAAATGTCTTTCCATTAGCAACACTCAAAAAATTACCAACTACTGATATTCCTATTAACGTTTTCATACTAGAACTTCTATCTTCCCAACCACTTTTAAGCAATAAGTAACCTGCACACACAGCATGGCAGCTCTGGAGACTTGGAAAACACCTGTGTCAAGCATAACATTTTTAGTTTTCTTAGAAACCTCCAGTCTTTTAAAAAAGATTTTTCAGCTACATCAAAATAAATACTCCTTTCCTCTCCATCCTTCTCTGCCCTCAGATCCCAAAAACTGAAGAAATGCTTATGGCTGAAACTATTGAAAAATATACTCAGGATCTTTGCAACAATAGTAAGCCAACAGCACCTTGCTGGTAATATCATTCTTCTGTTGAAGCTTCCTTTGGTGATAGAATAGATCAGAGTTTCATGAGAACAAAATGTCTTCTATGAGCGCTCTAGCTAGGGACCATTACGTGATGACCTGAAAAGCCTCATGCTGAAGCCACTTCAAACAACAAGAGCATTGAGACTACCCTTATTTTCAAAGAGACTATTTTGAACAATTTACTGGCTAAAAGCCTAAGCATCCTTTCAGGAGACCAAAAACTCCTATCTGTCCTTTTGCAACATGCTTCCAATTTGTCTTATGAGCTTCAAGCCAGACAAATACGAGAAATCTCCAGGAAATACACAGCACACAACCAAAGCCTCCCTGCCTTGGATCTACCAGAAGCAACTTATCAGTACAGCAGTACAAATTGTCCGACATCCTCTTCATTCTGTTTGAACCAGACCCTGCCTGTATGGGCCACTGGCAACTGCCAATGACAGAAAACCCTAAAGTTTTCATCAAAATCCTGATACCATTGAAGCTCCTCAATGTATCTTGAAAACCGACGATTTTGCAAATAATCTAAGTCTAGCTAAAATCAACAAAAATGTAGTTATCTTCGTCCAAAGCTATTTAATCAATGAGTGATACTTTGTATTCTCAAAGAAGGATTCAGAAAGGGCTTTGGAATTACTCTGTTTGTAAGGACATGTGTTGTTAACTCTTCTGATTACAGAGAGTTTAAGTCATTCCACTGGCATCAGTGACTTCTGTCTCCAATATCTGGCACAGAAGGCCACCTGATCATGCTAATTCACCCTGGCAGAACTATGTGGCAGAGTTGATGTGGACGACTAACCAGATCATATGAGCTTTGTACTGACCTTTGAGGAACACTGTTAATAACTGGCTGACATTACTCAGATAATACCATGGAATGTAAACTTTTGGGTTCACAATCCATGCTTTTTCACATGTGCAGCCAATTTTCCACTCATCACACACACATCCACTCCACATCTCCACAGCTTGGCTATAAGGACTAAGGACGCTATGGAAGACTGTGTTGAAAGTGTCACTAAAATCAATGTAAATAATCTCCTCTGCTTTCCCATTCCTAACTGCTAAGCCAGTTACTTCATCACATCAGGCACAATTCACCCTTTGTAAATCCATGCTGGTTCTTCCCAGTCAACTGTTTGTCCTGTGTGTTATTGGAAATGGTTTACAGAAGGATTTGCCTAATAACCTTCCCAGGAATGTTAGGCTGACAGCCTGTAGTTTCTTGGATTCATCTTGTCCTTCTGGAGGAAGGGTGTGATGTTTGCTTTTTTCCAGACATCAGAAAACTTCCCTGATCATCATCAACTTTCAAATATGACAGAATGGCCTTTCAATGACATTGGCCAGTTCCCTCATGCCGAGGTGGCTGCAACCCATCTGGTTCCACGCATTTGTGGACATTGAACTTGCCTGTAGTGTCTCTGGCTTCTTTTCCGTCTACTGTGGGTAGGTGTACAACTCACACCCTCAAACAATAACAGGGACCTGGCAGGCCTGAGAGCAACCCTTCCTAGCAAAGGCTGAGACAAAGCAGACTTCAAACACCTCAGCATCTACCACACATGAAAGTCTTCTAAAGCACCCCAGTGAAAAGACTTTCTTTGAAATGCAGTCTCATAAACAAGCCATGTTGTCTGTGTGTTACATTCCTGGGGTACAGCTACTGGATTTGAGCAGTTCTCAAAATTTCACTTAATGGAGTAGTCCAGGAATACTCCTCTTTCTTATTTTGATGAACTGGGATTCATATAGGACCCGGGAGATAAACAGTAAAAGCATGTGCAGAGAGTTATGTCTGAAGTCCTGCAAAAATGGGTAAGTCCAAATAGCCCCTCTCATAGCCCTTAGAAATTTAAGCCCTTAAAAAGCATAAAGTCCCTCAAGCGTTTTATGTAAAATTGGGAAGCCAAATCCCCAAGTAGGCGCTGAACTTAAAGCATCTCTGAGAGCTGGATGTCCACAGCTTTGGCTGGCCCTCACAGGAACTGAGAAGATCAGGCCTGACAGTTCTAACTCATGATCACCAATAAATCAGGTCTGACTATTTTCACAGGGAGCCAGTGGCGCTGATGGGAAGCAACTGCCATCACGCACCGCAGACACATCTCTTCAGACAGCCTAAATTGTTTACCTTTTTGGCCAGGCTACTGTCATTGATTCTGCGCCGGTCACTCACACCAGCAGGTTGCCCTAGGTCTGAGGTCAGGTGTTCCTGGCAGTGCACAATTTGGTGTTGGGGCCAGTGGGGAAAACAGCCTTTTTCTTACCGTCCTCCTCCCTCCCCTATGCTCTACCCCACCACAGCCGCCGCCAACAACAAACAACAACATTGTCAAGATCCAAGGCGTTGTCAGTTGGCATCACAAGGGAGGTGGGAGGTGGTGGTGACACGACATGTCACATTACAGCACAGACGCCCTGGCTGGCTGTGGAGCTGTCATCATTAGCAGTGTGACACCACTGGTGTAGCTGGGAGTCAGTGTAGACAGGCGTTTGCTTGTTACAGGGTCTCTGTTTAAGATTCTGGAGCACAACTGGCTGTCATACCTGATGTTAACATGTCACGTGCTATTTTGTGCATCCCAGGTGATGCCAATTTCATGAGCATGTTTTCTTCTCTGCTACTGCACAACCAAATGCAATTAAAAACCCTTGATACACTTCTTGGTGAAGTGGCTTAACCAAACTCAGGAAGGACAAAAGAAGGAAGTTCTTTAGGGGAGCCCAACAGTCTTAGCACATATCTACCCTTTGCCACCTACTCTTAGAAGTATTCAAACTACCCACAGGCAAGCTGGTATGACTGGCCAGCACCACTCTGAGAACAGAGCTCCAGCCTCAGAGCCCAGACAGAATCATAGAATTGTCTAGGTTGGAAGGGATCTTTCAGATCATCTAGCCCAACTGTTAATGCTGACAAGAAACATCACCAAACCATGTCCCTCAGCACCACATCTACCCATCTTTTAAATACCTCCACTGATGGTGACTCCACCACTTCCCTGGGCAGCCTGTTCCAATGTTTGATAACCCTTTCAGTGAAGAAATTTTTCCTAACATCTAGTGCTGTCCAGCCCCATGACCTCAGTCTCCTCAGAGGACAATGCCACACCAAATGAGAATACATTTCTATGCTTGGAAGTCAATCCAAAAACATGCTGTTCCAGCTCTGAGCCTGTAATGACCCATTGTGTGGCTTGATAAAGTTGAAAGATGCTGCTTTGACTCACTGAAGAGCTGAGATTGATGCATCTTGGGGTAGCCATCATGCAGGAATATATACACATCCTGTGACTGGCTGACCAACATAAAAAACAAAGCCTCCTTGCTGGAAAGCACTGATCTACTTCTACCTGGCAGGCTCCATGTATACGAGACAGATCCCATCCAGCTGGCTGCCCTGATAAATAAACGGGAGGAGGAAACGGACACAGGAATGAATGGGAAGGAGCACTGGGGGGAAGGTAACAAGAGATGGAAGTGCTCATCACAGCATGATTAGCACATCAGGCAACAACGAAGGAGTAAAAGTGGTTGATGTGATATGGGTGACTGTCTCTAGCAACCCATGTTGCACGCCTGGAGGACAGCAAGCTGCCTGGGGTCTCAGTGGACTGGGCTGTAGACAGAGCTAACAAGGACAATACATCCCTGTACTTGAAGGTCAGTTAAGTGTCTTCCAGGATTGCAGCAGCCTTAAGAACTAGACTTTTTCACCAGGCAGATATCTACACTCAAATGAGAAATACCTACAAAGTCCTATTTTGGATACTGCTGATAGGAAAACTGCCTGTAAGTTCAACTCTTTGCAGGATAGGACATTAAGCTGGGGCATTATAACCTGATTTCACAATTGCTAAGTAATTGTGAAAGTAACCTCTACAAGTGCATTATACAGTATTTGCTAGTACAAGGTGTGGGAGCCTGGAATCAATGAAAACCAGGTCATGGACGATGACTTGTTTTTAATGAAAATCTGCCTGCGCAAGGATGACTTTAAGATTTCCATACACAAGATTTCCACTGACAAACACAAAAACATGACTTTCCACATGGGTGAAAGAAGCAAATTAAAAATAGGATTTTCTAGTAGCTTTTCATTTCCAATTGCAAACCTCCCTTAGAAAAGCAGTTTCTGAGTATGTAGAATAAAAGGTCCTCAATTCTCTCTCTTAAACAGAGCTTTCTGAAATACCTGCATAGCCAAAGATCAAATACAATAGCAATCAATAGTGCCATGTTTAACAGCCAATCATTTCAAATAACCAAGAGAAATTTGGTTTTATTTGAAAAGGAGTAAGAGAGTTCAATATAAAGGGTGAGATCCACTGCATTTAGCTTCAGTACTCAAAAAGTCAAGGTGACCAAGTTCCTCAATGGAGAGAGCTGTCTTCAAAGAACTATTTGTTGACATCCATCTCAAAGTAGGAAGAATTGCTCTTTGGAGGGACACTGGAGAGACCTTAGGTGAGACCCTCCTTTCAGAGAGACAATGGCTATTGAAACACATCCTAAGTGTAGTGCCCATTACATAAAGAAGACATAAACAGGTAAATTTTCAAGATGAAAGGGGAAATTGTGTAATTTCTAGATACAATTTTCTTAAGTGTTGTTTAGATGACAACTGAAGCATAAATTCTAGAAAGGCCTCAAATCCTGATCTCGATCCCAGATTCCCTACTTAAAAATGTGTCCCTGCTATTTTGTTTGCACTTTTTCTTTGTGACATTCGTTCTCACCAGGTTTTTCTGCATTAGAGTGACAGGCTCTATATTAAAAGCAGTAATGTTCCTACATTTAGAAAGCCAGGAATTGAGTTAATTCAATAATAGCCAAGCTTATAGGAACAGCTTATCATAAAACTCAGGACTTCACTGAATAAACATGGCATTTTTCATCAAAATCTGGATGGCTGCTTGGAGAAAGACAATAGAAATGAACTGTTCAGGTGAATATTTCATTTCTGAAGTTGCTATAAAATGAGACAAATAATTCAATGAAGCAAAATGACAATTAGAACAGTAAAACTCTCACAGTAGCAGAAATCTTTTATTCTCTTTTTTTTTTCTTCTCCTTCCTCCAGTCAGTTTCAATTTTGAAGCCTCACAAATAAAAGAGTACATGCTGAAGACTTACTTTGCTTTAAGTGTTTCCTCTTGGAAATTCCACTGAGGGTCTTCCACGAGCTGCAGTTCTCGTAAAACACTCCCTGGCTTGTAGGCTGCATTGATCACCATGCTGAGAACCTATTGAGAGACAAAACCAACACCACTGATGGGTTCAAAAGTAGTCCTGACCACACTGAATATGATCCCAGGTGCTGCATAGGCAGCTTATAGGTGACAACTTAGGTTCAAGGCTGAAGAGAGTAAGTGTCAGATGCAATAAGAGCTCACAGATTGGATCAATGTGCCAAACACATTGTAGATGACACATCGATCTGATACGGCAACTGCATTACGTGCTGCTGGCTAACCCCAAAGATCTCCTGTTAGTCAGTATTTTTGTTTGAGACAGACCCTCTCACCCAAAGCAGATTCCATTTCCTGCATTCATACTGGCTCAATTTTATAAAAAATGAAAATAATTCTGATGGCTTAACCAGGTACAGTCACGTGTACACTGAATACTAAAGGGGAAATTCACATACTCAAGGCCAGCAATACGCTTAAGCATCCGAGTGCTGCATGCTTTGACTGTATTAACAGAATATTAATGAAGTCTACACAAAAAGAGTTTGCAGGAGGTGTGCCTGAAACCCAGTGTGTGTCCACTCTGTACAACAAAACACGTGTGTCAGTCCATTTAATCCAAAGCCTTTGAGAATAAAAAGGATTCTTACTATTGGCTCAGGGAATTCAAGCTTTAACAGTCTACACTTGGCCCGAGGAGATAAATATAAGAAAAACAAATCTCTTAACAGCACCAGACAATGTGTTTGAACACTCTGCATTGTATGTACATGAATGACCCCACAGTGAGTCTGGATTGGTTTGGATATAATTTAGCTCTTTACCTAATGCCTGTTCCTAATTCTCTGGGGAACTGCAAATGATTTCAGTACAATGAGCTTTAAGTTTCCTCAGCACCCATGAACGTGGTTCATCAGAAACGAAAAACTGACTAGGTCATATTGCAAAGAGAAAAGTGCTTATGTTTTGCATTTTTTCCCTTTTTTTTGTTTTTTAAATCCATCAGCCTGAGAGTTTTCTAGTATTTTGAAAACCTCAGAATGAATTATTTTCAGGCAAGCTTTTCACTTAATGCTGCATAGTACCATGTAAAATGGCAGTGGTTTGAGTTGCCTGGCTAAGTTGTTTTCTAGAAACAAAATTTGAGTTATCATTGGGCCCTTGAAAACATTACTCAAGCTGCCCATTAAAAAGGTGATGCCTAACAATAGCACTGTCTTATTCATTTCTGATCATCTGTACATCTCAAAGCACTCTATAAAGAAGGGCAGGAGCACATTTTCTATCTATCTCACACAAAGGGGAAACTGCAAGACAGATTTACCCACAGTCCTCCAGCTGGTTCCCAGCTCATCACACAACCCACTACACTAGTTACTTAGCCGTGCTGATTCCTAAGAGAACAAAAGAAAGCTCCTGAGTGAGCCCATCCAGTTGTTCGTCCACGTCTTTTCTTGCCTGCTTCTCACCATATGGGAGGTGATTCTACTCCTCTACTCTGCGCTCGTGAGACCCCACCTGGAGCACTGCGTCCAACTTTGGAGTCCTCAACACTGGAAGGACATGGATCTGTTGGAAAGGATCTACCGGAGGGCCACAAAGATGATCAGAGGGATGGAGCACCTCTCCTATGAGGACAGGCTGAGAGAGCTGGGGTTGTTCAGCCTGGAGAAGAGAAGGTTCTAGGGAGACCTTAAAATAGCCTTTCAATATCTGAAGGGAGCTACAGGAGAGCCAAGAGGGACTCTTTGTCAGGAAGTGTAGTGACAGGACAAGGGGAAACGGTTTTAAATTGGAAGAAGGGAGATTTAGATTATATACTAGAAAGAAATTCTTGACAGTGAGGGTGGTGAGGCACTGGAACAGGTTGCCCAAGGAAGTCATGGATGCCCCATCCCTGGAGGTGTTCAAGGCCAGGTTGGATGGGGCTTTGAGCAACCTGGTCTAATGGGAGGTGTCTAGTTGGCAGGGGGGTTGGAACTGGATGATCTCTAAGGTCCCTTCCAACCCAAACCATTCTATGATTCTATTGATGGGGCTCTGGTCTCTGGCACAGAGACCCACTGAAGAAAAACTAAAGGTGGGTTTTCAAAAAATGTCTAATGCCTGTGTATCTCCCATACTCATTCACAACTCATCAGACGTGTTCCCCTTGTGTTCAGCAAGGACACATCCAGGAAGTTATTTATCGCCTATGCAGGAGCTTGTTGGGAAAGCTCTCCTTCAGCACATTTCTACATCCACCCTGTTTGCTGGTTGGAAAAGCAGGAGCAGAAAGCAAGCATATCTTGCTGAGCAATTCCCACAAGAAGTGCTGTCCTGCTCCTTTATCAAGATGATGGTATTTGTATGAGTTGTAAGAATTGTTAGGAAATGATCAAGAAAAGAAAACCCAACCTTGCAAATAACAGTTTGGCCATGCTTGGGCATTATCCCAGACTCCTAATCAACTCCATCCCTGCAAGGACACACACAATACAGGACTTTTCTCAAAGCTGGCTTGTCATCAGCAGGACTCTGTAAACTCTAAACTCAGTTTTAAAAAAGAGTGTTTTGTAAGAGCAAACATTTCCTCCTAAAGGGAAGAATTAAAAAACCCAAACAAACTAACAAACCAAACTTTGGCTTTTACCCTTTTTGTATCTCAAATAAGTCACTAAGTTTGGAATTATACCCTACAGCAGGAGCCCATCACTATGTTAACAGTGTTATCTTCTAACAACATTATCACTTCATATTACACACTATTAAACACTGGGGAGAAAAAGGAACACTTTGTTTCTTGAGGAAGAATGAGCTGTGATTAAAGCAAAACCAGTGAAGAAACTTAAACCAGTTTCCAGCTTTCTCTGCCGAAGGAAAGTTACTGTACCCATATCAGACTGGTCAAATTTTGCTCTAATTCACTGAATTCCCTTAAGAGTGTGACCAGTCTGAGATTTTGGTAGCTTATTTTCAACCCTCTCCATCAGGAGTGGTTTGGGTGCAGCCTGTGATGCCTTGGAGCAGAGTGGTGGATTAGACACCACCAGCCTTTACTGCTACACAACTGAGGTTTGATTTTGATATTGCTAAATGTTGGATTTTCAAAGTTGGCTGGAGTCACATCATCACATCAGTGAGCACGAGCACACAGCACCACCACAAGCCTCCACCCAACTTTATAAGCACCTGACACCTTGGTTATACAGTTTTCCATGTCAGAGATCTTCAAGTGCAGGAGGGCCCTTTACTGAGCATGTCTGGATGTGTCTGATGCCACTGGGAAGTCCAGCACCTTTCTTCCCATCATAGATTTTTTAGTATTCACACATTTCCCAACTCTCCACCCCTCTTCATTAATGGTCCCAACCCTGGAGGAAGCCTTCGCAGGAGGTATCAGTGATAAGGTACAATCCAAAAAACTGTTACACCTCTTCTGCTGTTCAAGGCTAGCATCCTTGTGAGGAGAAACTAAATTTCCCTCCTCCACCTGATATGTGAGCCCCCATCTCCTACCTAACAGGAGAGCCCCTAACTCCCAGGCTACCCTCAGGCAGGACAATAAAAAGTTATTTTATTTTTCTTGGAATAGTGATGTGTCTGTGGACCAGAGACAGAAGGGACAAAAAGAGTTCTTCAGGATTCTTTCATTAGATGATCAAGCATCTAAAAGCGCATTTTTGTTACAATCAAGGTTGTAGCACTTAAGTAGTGACATGATTATGATAGTCCATGACATTGCAAAAATACAGATGTCCAGATTCTATGTCAGAGGAACTACTACAGATGACCTGACATCCACAAAGCAGTTCTGAGAAGGATGTTAGTGGAACCTCTTGCAGGAATGCAGTTATACCTTTCCAGGCTATAGAGGTTTCTTTCATTCCACCACTATAATCTGATCACTAATGATAACACTATCAGCTCAGCTCAATTATGTACATAAGGTTCAGTACAAGCTATTTAATTTTCTGAGCACCATGATTTAATTATGCAAATTTCTCCTAAGAAGTCATGCTGTGCTCCAAAAAACCCAAGATGCAGAGTACAATGGTCTTCCTTCACAAATGCTGGCTGCTTTTTCCTGTTCACATTAGTTGGACAGTCACATTATCTTTAAACCCATTTTCTTTTTAAATAGAGAAAGAGCAAAGTGTCTTAAAAATAGTAAGAACAGTAAGCAATGAGGCTAATTAATCTTTATGGCATACTTCCCAAAGATAGAGTGGGTCATAGATCATCTGAAGTCTTAAAAAGACACCTCATTTTGTTTTACAATGTTGCTGTGATAAGTTGTTGGCACAGATGGAAAAACTATTCGAAAGTATTTTTTAGACATTCTGACCCAAGAACTAAATCTAAAGCTGACCATGTGCTTATTTTAATTTAACTTAAAGTTAGCATTCATTATGTATCTTAGCTACTACACGGTCACTATTTTTCAGCCCAGATGCAATTGTTGGATGGTAATAGTTGATGTTTGCACTGTATTTGGCTCCAAGTTTCAACTTCTTTTCCAAACAAGTATCTCAAGAATGACATAAGTTTTGCAGCTGATGTTAAACAACAGCCATTCCCACCGCACTTGCCACTTGGGGTGAAAAAAATCACAATAAAGGCCCTGGGAATAATAAACAGGAAGGCTTTAAAAATACGTTTGGCCCTAGGTAGCACAAGAGTTACTTGTCAGTCACCTGAGGCTTTACACGGATGCAAGGGTACACGCACAAAATTAAAAGCATTGATTTGATTTTGATCATACTACCAAATAATTTGGAATTGCTCACAAGATTTTGCCAGGAAATCTCACTCAAGGGCTGCCATTCTGGAAGGCACCTTCCCTCCCTGCAGAGCTCACAACCACTGAATCCAACACCAGGATGAAGCGACTGGGCAGAAATCAGGGTGATGCAGTAAGAATGCAGAACTTGGCAGAAATGTCTGCTCTGCTGGAGAAGAGGTGCTGCAGAAAAGCAAACCTATTCATGATGCTTCTCTCCCAACACCTCAGGTGAGAACAGCCCAGGCCATTCAAATGGAAAGAGATGTTCTTACTCCACACTATAAGGGTATTTCCTGACCCTGTTTCCTCTAGATCCAAGCAGTACTGACTCACTACCAGTGTGCAGGCTGGTAGCACCAGATTGTCTGGAGCTGGATCCTGGATGATGCTTTACTGCAAGTTCAAGACCTTAGGGGAAAAGAGGGCTGAAGAGCACCGTGAACTACAGTTGTGCTTCGTTTTTTGATCCAACCCTCATGGTTGAGTGTGGAGAAGGGCAGAGGATGGGTAGCTACTCCCTCAGCACCCAGTCGAGAGCATGTTCTTCCATCACCTGGTGCAAGTGGGGAGAGGACATCTGCTCCCTTCTTGCTTTAGGTAATCCAGGCTGGGGAATAGGGCAGGACTTGTTCAGCTGGTTTTAGTCTGGGGTTTCCATCAGTGCCAAACACAGCAGCATCCCCATTACAGAGATGTCCACTGTGAACTGGCTGGCAACTGGCACAGATTTTTAACTAGAGCACCTCCGAAGACAGTGAGTTATGGCTGGAGACCGGGGTGATTTAAAAAGCTCTCGCCAGCCTGCTACAGACTCTGTTTTTCCTTCGTAGCTGCTGTTTTGAGTTGTCTTCCCCACCCTCCCCTGTGTGTTGCCAAAGTAAAGCCCATGTATAATTTATCTATTCCAGACAAGTTATGCTGATGCATAATTTACAATGGCCTGCAATTTTCCTATATAGTGAGAGAGAGATAATTATAACGCATTTGCATTCTCAGGGCCACAACATCAGCGGGTGTAGCGAGACAAAGGCCTCAATCTCACCACCAAAACTGGGTTTGGAGGAAGCTCTGCAACTGTGAAAGGCCTGGCGGACATGGTCTTGGACTGGAGGAGATGTCCTGCACTGTTGTCACCACTCAGCTCTACAATCCTTTTGGGTGCTCTGGCAGCTGCTACAGATCTTTGTCTCGTTACAGGGATGTCTTTGCCACTTCTTGCCTTCTCCACATGGAAGTTACCCCTATCCTCCTCCCTGTCTCCTCCAGAGAACCCTCCATAATTCTGAGATGTTCAACACCTCTCTCATCTAGGCAGCAGCTGAGAGGAAGCATGTGTATCTCCCCTGCTGCAATACCCTGAATTTCTTCTCTTCACCCTTTCCAGAATTTTAACCTGGTCCCTTTGGCCAAAATAAGCTTGAATTTATCTGCAAAATAACACTGATGAATGCTGGGCCATTGTCCTGTTCCTTGGGATGTCACTCCTGTCTCCAAAACCAAGATGCCTGTGCCTCACTGACACTGCTATTTGGTCCTTCTGCAAGCAATTCTGTAAGGAGGCAGAGCAAGAGAAAACAGCCTTTCTGTAGGAGACTCAGGGTGGTTTCCACAGTTGGTAATTGGTCCCATTCTTGAGGAATTTGGAGATGCTGTCGTTGGTATATGTAGAAAAGCTCTAAGATACTAGGGGAGGACCTGGCAGAAGCTTTACACTACTTATGCTTTCAAAATCCAAATTCCAGGAGGAAAGAAGGAAGGAACATTAGCATAAGGATTGACTGGGCATGCCTCAGGTTTGCCCCACGTTGATTTTTCACTGCCTGTTTTCCAAGGAGCAGCAGATTGCTAATGCTCCCCATGGCAAGACACTATGGACTTGCTTTCACACTTGGCAGCTGTCAACTCTTGCTCTGTGACCGCTTCGTCCTGCCTTCTGCTGAGGGCTATTTTTGACTTGCTTCTTTGAGACCCAGGTGTCCCACTTGCACAGGCAGCTGGATTACTGGGCGCTCTGCATGTCCCAGCTTTCAGCAATGTGAGACAACTAGCTGTGGTGTATGAAGGATAGGTGATGGGGAAGTGAATGGGGACACAGGAGTCACTCTCCAGTACAGCACAAAGGTGTTTTCAAAAGTGGTGGGTGATTTGGGAGGAATCTCTCCTCTCAAGTGTTTTTGTTTAGGGCTGGGATTCATCTTATCTCAGACAACTGCAAATACCCTGAGGTGAGCAGTGAGGGTCTTGCAAATATGTCAGAGAAATAGAGACCTAGAAGTTCCTGTGCCTTTCCACCAAGGGCAGAGGGAGCTCAGGTATGCCCCTGCATCCACGTCATGTAGGGTTCATATAGATACAGACTAGAAAGCTGAGAGATCTGGATTTCTACAAGACTCACATCAAACTGAAATGGTGCCCAAGACACCAGAAGCACTCTACTTATCCAACAGTACCTTCCTGCTGTTCTCTCCCACCTGTACCCATTTTGCTTCTTATCTCTATATGGACTGTAAGGTTGACAGCAGCAACCACATAGATTCTCTTTGGGGAATTAATGTTCTTGCACAGTACCCACAGTTAGATGAAACTTGCTCCCAATCATTGAATCATAGAATTGTCTAGGTTGGAAGGGACCTTAAAGATCATCTAATCCAACCATCAACCTAACTCTGACAAAAATCACTAAACCATATTCCTAAGGACTACATCAACCCATCTTTTGAACACCTCCAGGGATGGTGCCTCAACCACTTCCCTGGACAGCCCATTCCAATGCCAACAACCCTTTCCGTGAAAAAATGTTTCCTAATATCCAATCTAAACCTCCCCTGGTGCAACTTGAGGCCATTGTCCCTTGTCCTATCTCTTGTGACTTGGGAGAGGAGACCAACCCCCGCCTCTCTACAGCCCCCCTTCAGGTAGTTATAAAGCATGATAAGGTCTCCCCTTAGCCTCCTCTTCCTCAGTAATAGAACTCCCCATGTTTCAAAAATTTCACCTGTCCCATCAAAACACACAATGCATATACCTACCCTCTCTTCACAGCTTGAAGTTTTGACCTGTGGAAACCACTGCAGAGCTCCAGGACAATTTTAGGTGCCTTCTTTTCAAATTCTAGGCCTGGCAGCCCATAATCCATGTTTTCCCCTGAAGTCCCCCCAAAAGATAGCTGAGCCGTACCTCTTTGAGGACCAGCACGCACTTGCCAGGCCCGACAGACTGAGGTAGCTCTGCTATTCTGCCTTTGTTTAAATATGGACCTGAGAAGCAGCGGTGGTTGATGTAGAGCTGGGGGCAGCAGTATCTCCCATTGATGGTGCCTGCAAGGAGAAAGTAGCATTGATGTGCGTGTAGCACTTTTGTACAATAAATCAGGGGCCCTTCTTCTTCCTCCTAGATGTGGGAAGGAGGGGAGAAGAGTAACGGAGGCACAAAGAAGTCTTCCCTGGGGTAGGAGGCAGAGAAGCCTCTGCTACTCAAAACCCTCCAACACGAGAAAATCAAGTGCTTTTAATAGCAACTGATTTGGCTGCACACCCTACTGAGAGGAAAATTGGGAAAGGATTTAATTCATAACACGACCTGAGGCTCTTTCAGAACTTGCATCGCACGTGGATGTGAGAGACTCAGGTCTGGAAACTCAAGTTTCCAGAAAGGGAACTTATTAGCTGCCTCTCAAAAATGTGGCATCGGCTCAGGGAGAAAATTCAGGTGGAGAGCTCTACAAAGCCCTGTTCAGCTACTGTCCAACCCAGCACGTGCTGCGGTGCCATTCCCCTAGTCAACATGGATCTACAGAGCAGCTTTCTTCATCTGGGCTAATTACTCTGGGGTCCCCCATAGCTCATGGACAGAAATGGGTACTTCTAGATGTGGTTCATATGCCATCCAAGTGGTTATCCACTTTTTGGTTATCATGCCCCAAAAGAGCCTGTTTCTCCCCATTTTATCACAACAGGACCCTGGGACGCTGGCTCAGATGCCAATGTGTGCCCTGCTGCCTGGTGAAATAAAGTGAGCTAAAACCTGCCCTTCCTAAAGAGTCCATGCAATTAACTGGATGAATATGGCCCTCTCAGAGCCCACTGCCACTGCTAAAGGGGACAAAAATTTGCCATTCACAGAAGCAGCAGCCATGCTACGCAGGCTTGATGCCAACATAGGGACCCATTAAGTCCTGGTGTAAGCAATTTCACTGATGCCAATTAAAAAGCCACATCCACCTCCACCAGGGCTTCATTAGCCTGGCCCTAACACCATTAGCTGAAATGGGCAAGCTGCAGGGAAACTCCAATAACCCCAGAAGACATGGCATTTGCACATGAAGGACCAGATCCTCCAGAACATGGTGTCCACAAGAGACTTCTCACACCACCTCACACCTCCTGAGGATGTGGTCCCATCTCCCCATCCATATAAAAGACTTGTTCCCTCTTTGGGGTCATGCCCCTCCAGACAGGCAAAGGGTCCTTGAAATAAGGTGCCGAGCAGCCTTACCTGTTGTGTCTGGCTGAGGAACCGGGCAGAGGTCATGAGGTATTTTCTCAACAGGCACTGTGGATGGTAACCTGTTAAACAGCAATTCAGAGTATTTAATAGTCCCAGATGGGGCAAAGCATTCAGGACAGACTGAGGGAAACCCCAGGACCTGTCTGGACTGAGGAATGGAGAGATACCTCAAATGCAACCCAGCTTTCATACAGTTTATCATAGCCCAGGGTCTGTCTATTGCTGAAGAAGGAGACAGATGCACCACTCCTCCAAAAATCTACTCTGGTCTGTGGCTTTTAGCCCTTCAGGCTACAAACATTCACACTTAGCTCCCTTAAATTCTAGTTCCTAGAAACTGCAAGGACTAGATAGGGAAATGCCCTCCTGGAACATGTCTGTCTTCCATAAGCATCCCTTCCTGGCCATCAGACACCGGCTACACAGTCCCAGCTACTAAAATATTTCCATTTCAAGGAATTTATTACATGTTCACATACATTTTAGATTTACAGGAACCCCCTTGCCAACTCGGTTGCAGAACCTGGGCAGTAGTTAGCAAAGTCACCCAAATGCTCTGCATTATCTCTCTGGAAGAAGGGATGCATCCCTGTAAAAGCATCACTTTAAATAACTAAAACTTACTGCTTTTCTGGTTGCACAACTGCAATCCTTCTCTTCCTTCGCACTGCAAAAATGAAGCAAGGAAGAAAAAAAATAGTTTGGAACCCTTCTGTCCTATAAAATATACTCATAACGCATAAAAAGCTGTATAAATGCACTGACTATAAAATGACTTCTCACACAATGAAATGCTACTTAATTACTATCACCATCTCTTCTTGGTATTTTTTAAGTAAGTCACTACACCATTAAAGCCTACTTTAAATATGTAATAATACATTTAATCTTTCCTTTGGAATGCTAATATTGTGTTTTATGGGATCAGTATTAAAAAAAAAATTAAAATAAAATCACAAATATTTTTCCATACAGAAACACATATGGATAAGATTACATTTTACAAGCATGATTACCTCCAGCATAATTTATCCCTAGCTATAAATTGCGATAAGGCTGCATAATGTTGCCATAGCAGTATTCTCCCAAATTAGGCCCCGGCTGCCTGATTTTTAACTTAAGCATATTTAACTCTTCAAAAGGGTTGACACATTTTAAAATTTGCCGTTCAGATGTTAATTAATATAAACAGCGAGGCTTATTTTTCATCTGGTGGCTTGAGATCAGGGCTGGATAGTTTCTGCAAGGAACAGGAGAAGAACATCAAGAGCACCCATGAACTGCCTTCAAATGCAAATGGAAAGGAAATAAATCGGTCTTTCTACATACTGGAGGCAGGACAAAACACTATGGGCTTTACTGTGCCAGGAGAGATTTAAAGTAAACACGAGGGAAATCTCTGAGCTGGTGAGGGCAATGAAATAATGGGATAGATACCCTGAGAAGAGACAGAAACTCCATCACAGGGCTCCAGCAAACATTTCTCAACTTAGATGGAGCAGATCCTGTTTTGGAGAGGGTGCACCTGGATGTCCATTCCACCCTACATTTTATTGGTATTTTTTTTCTAATTTGAGGTCCCGTGTCCTCAACTCACCCCAACTCAGCTGCCCAAGTGAACTTGGCTCAGCACAACCTGGTTTCACTCCGACAACCCCATCGCAAACCAAAACCCCACAACTGTGCAACCTCAAGCTGTCTTAAGAACCTTTCTCAGCGCTAAAAATCTCATTTTTAGAGGGATGGATCACAAAGACAAGTGCAAATTGTGCAACACCAGTGCTGCAGAGTCTAATTGCTAATTAGATTTATTACTATTTATTACACTTACAGCCTGGTTGCCAGTCTGCTACTTAGGTTGGTAGCTTCAAAAATTGGATTATAGACATAAAACAAACTCTCTGATAGGTTCTTTCATGTAATATCTATGCTGCTTGAGGTTTCCATGTACTTACAAACAGCTTTGTGTGGTGGAGTTAGGTTATAAGAATTCGCTTCACACCAGCCAACAGGGAAAATGTCCATAGACTCTACATCAACTATGTACTCTGGAGAGGGCATCTGTAAACCTATAAACACAAATTTATAATGTAATTTAGATGTGGGAATACCAAGCTCAGAGCCATTCGAGCATTCATCATGAACCAAGGGAAGCAAATGATGGAACACGTAAAAATAAATCTGCTCCCCTGCATCAAAATCAGGCATCATTTCATCTTCAATTTTGCACAGACAGCAATGATAAGGCTGTTGCATTTACAGTGCAATGTGATTCGAGAGGAAAATCCCCATTAAGAGCACACTGAGGGTGCAGAGTGAAGCAGCCAAAAGCCAGTAAGGCTAAAGATGCATGACTTTCCCAACAAGATGGCCTACTTGCCCCCCTGGTTTTTGGTAGAGTTGCACAAGGAAGTTAGTAGGGACCATTCGGGTACTTTCTCTTACTGGTGAGAGAGTGCTCATGGGATGTAACAGGATCATAAAATCATAGAATGGTTTAGGTTGGAAGGGACCTTAAATATCATTGAGTTCCAGCCCCCCTGCCATGGGCAGCGACACCTCTCACTGGAGCAGGACTCCCACTCCACCAGGACAACAGCTGATGTGACAGACTTTTATGCTCCAGTGCCCCTCTGAAGCTTTTTTCATGTAGTTCTGCCCTCCAGTCACTGTTTATAAGGGTGGGAGGTGCCACCTTCTGTCTAGAGGTGCCATGAATTCTCCTATACTACAACACAACCTGATCACACAACAAGGGAGAGGCAGTAAAAAAAAACCAACCAAGTGGGACAGATGCACTAATATCCCTGGCATAATACTGACTCCAAAACCCCACTGAAAATCTCTGCTTAAAGCAAATCTCTTCCAGTTTGGTTATTACGTCTCCTTCAGAAGACACTCTCCTGTCTTTGGTTTATGTGGGTCGCACCCAAAGCCCATTGCAGCAAATGGAAATAGTCCTGCTGGCTTTGAGTTCTTTTGACAGCAACCCTGGCTCCTGAGTCAAGACACTCCGATTCAAGTGCATCTGCACTGGCACAACCTGGTCAACAACTTCACCTCCCTGGGACCTACAGCTCCAGCACCAGCATGAGATGATCTCCTAATAAAAGACACCAAAGGATCAGCAGCTTCCCTTGCAGTATCCTTGCCTTTGTATCTGTTACACCATCTTTGCTCTCCTGCTTAATGCAGCAGCGTTTGACTGTACACAGCTAGATGACTACGGGGAACTTCCCACTAATGAATGTTCATCAAGAGCTTGTGGTGTAATTGAAACAGTAATTGAACTTTGCGATGGGAACGGCATCGAGGCTGAGACACAGCATTTGGATCAATCTTGTCACTAGTAATGAACTTGCTGCACTTTGAGAGTGTCTGGCTGTATGAAAACCCAAAGGAAGTGGGAAAATAGGTGCTGGTGCTCACACTGCTGGAGGAAATAATTAGAAAAATGAAATCATGATGTCTGCATAGATTCATGACTGTCTTCATGGTATTCCTCTGAGCCCTGCATTGTGTTCATGCATTACAAGTTGAAGATACAGTCTCTATTTCACTGGGATGCAGGGAAGGAAAGAGGATGGGATCGAGGCACATGATACGGTACACAACCTGCTCATATGAGCAGCTGAGCCTCAATGCAGGGTCTCAGCAGGTGGCATTTCCTACAAAACCACTTCCCTCCACCAGAAAATACCAAGACGTCACTGTTCAGTTTGAATCTGATGAAAGCTGCACTCGTGGGTGGCCAAAACATTTTTGCCTAATGCCACGAATCCAGGAAAGCCACTGCTGAAATCAGTGGCAAGACACGCACAAAGTGAGCAAGCCCTGGATCAAGCCCTCAACAGAGCACGAGATCAACACAGTCCCCACTGAAATTTCGACATGGGATAACCCATTATCTTCATTAAGTGTTGCTGTTCTATAGCGTTATTCTGACCCAATAAACTGGTCAAATGTACTTTCCTGCTTGCAAACAGCAATAGATGTGACAGGATGATTTTGTTTTTAAAGTTTACTGCTGCAAATCTTTTTCTCTGGAGATAGTCAAAACCTGCCTGTCTGACCTGCTCTGGGTGACCCTGCTTTGTCAAGGGGGTTGGACGAGATAATCTCCAAAGGTCCCTTCTAACCCCTGCCATTCTGGGAAGCACCAGTCAGTTTTCCTGCAACTGTTTTTCTTGTAAGACATATCCACAGCTACTCTGTCCTCCTGGGTACTCCTCCTTCCCTCTGGCAATTGACAACCCTGCCTTCCAAGACCTTATGGTTCCATTTGGCCTCACTCATGTAAGTGGAAAACAGCTTGTTCGAGACTCATTAGTTTCATTTGCTGCATTTTATGCTGCCATATTCTCAGACTAAGAAACATCCATGAGACTTGAGAGGTTAAATGGAAAAGAAGGGAACAGGGAGACTGGGAACAGGGTGAGGAAACATCTACCTCCTGCTACAGATCTTGGGAGGAATAGAGCAGCAACTCCGGAAAATTCTCAAAGGGAAAATTATGGAAAACCTCCCCGGAGAAGTCATTAACAAAAGGGTTTTCCTCAAATTCCTAGGCTGTGCAGGGAGTGTACATTATTACTTGTATAAATTCAGACCAGAAAGCTCCAGCTCTAAAACCTAAAATGAACCAGTAAAAATTAACAATGCAGATGATGAGTAATAAAGTAGTAGAACGATGGGATGCGCACAGCCTCGGATTCAGCCCTGTGCTTCCCCTTCCACCACGAGGGAGCTCGACCGGTGCCCATTAAACACTCGCCCTCAAGTTTACAGAGTTTTGCTACTATGCAAAGTGTGATTTATGAAGCAATGGTCCCTCATGTCTAACTCGACGCCGCTCGATGACTGCGTCCTGTTTTATGGCGGCGGTTTGGGCTGTCAAACAGCGAAACTGGGAGGGCAACAATGAAGGCTTCAGACGCGCCCGTGATAAATGGTGGGACCTGAGGTCTTCGGCAATGGGCTCCTCTGGTAGTGGGGGAGTCTTGCTGCTACCAGAATATAAATAATCAGTGAGAAACAATAGTGTTTTAATGGAGTCCAAAAAAACATGCCACAGTACAAGCCACATTTACTTTACAACTCTGCAAGCAGGGTTTTGTGTGATTTTTTTTTTCTTTTTATAATGCCTAGTTTTAGCATAACACTGTGCATACTGTAATCATGTATTTCAGCAGCAGCAAAGAGTTCTTTTTATTTTTGCAGTCTTTTGCATCTTTTCCTTTTACTACAGATCATTCTATTCCTGCTATTGAGATATAAAACAAGTATAAAGCATCTATATATCAGAACTCAAAAGACAAGGAGTTGCACACAGGGGTCCTTTTATGACAAGTTGTAAAAAAACAAACATCCTTTAAGAAATTAAAAGAGTAAAAGGCAGAGAGAAAGAGACAAGGGTGAGGAATGAGGTGGGAGTGTGTGGCCCTCTTCCTGCCTCTATCCAGGGTCTCTGAGGACTAGTTGATTTAAAGATCCAAGAAACAGCACTTCCTATTTGCTATAATGGGCAAGGGTTCTTCAAGAAGGGAAAAGAAGAGGAGCTGCCAAAATGAGTCAAATTCCGGAACCAGGTGGGTCTGAATTCAACAACAGCCTTCGTGAGAACTGAACTTCAGGCAAGCATTGATTCCAGCTCTTTAAAAAATATATATATATATTCGCCCCATGTCCAGATCAGGCTGCAGATGAGCTTTAGCTACCTCAAGTCAGAAGGCAACCAATTATCTCAGATGAAAAAAAGGCCCAAACCCAGCTCTCCTACATCTCCCACCTCTGCTGCACCTGGGCACACGCCTGCAGCTCTGCTCTCCCCAGGTCTTAGCCAGCCCAAACCATAAGGCTTAGCAGCAAAGACACGAGAAGTAGGAACAATTTGGCCTGCCAAGCTTTAGCTCAGGAGGAACCTCTCTTTAGGTAGCAACTGAGTTATAAATCTCCGAGAATGGGATTTAAAACAGGGGGCATCTGGAAAGCCTTGTCTGCCATAAAATGCCACTTTTGTAGAGTTAAACACCACAGAACTTCTGCCTTTCTTCTATTTTAGAGCAAGCTGGTGGCATAGATGAGGTACTTTGGGTTACCTGACAATGCTCTTACTGACTTTAAGGGCTTTGATTAAAGACTTTTCCTCTTGCACAAATTGCACTGCACATTGTGAGATGCTGAAACACTTCTTGGGTTAATATAATCAATGCAGGATGATGCTGAAGGTACTGTGCCAGGTGATGATGAAGCCGTACACTTAGTATCAGCCTGGCTTCCACTGTCTTCCAGCTCCAAAACGCTGAAAGTTGAGCATTTTGCAAAGGAGGGAAGGTGACTTTTTGTGCAGATCGGGCTTTAGACTTCATCTCACATGGGATCTCTGCAAGAACCCCCTGTTGAGAGCCCTGTTCCTCTCTACTGAAATCGTATTCCCATTAACCCTTTCCTAGCTGTTTCACCCTGAAAGGGCCAAGATAAACTTGCATTAATCTCTGAGAATATGGGTTCACACTGCTTTTGCAGAAATGATCTTGACAGCAGCCCATATCTAGTGCACTTCAAAAGACTTACTCATGAGCCACCATACTGCCCCCTACATGGGACACCACAGAAGACATGGGTGATTCCTTTCCTCCCTCCCACTTCCTGCTATAGAGCTCCCATGGAGCAAGCAGGTGTCACTGACTTAGCAAAGGAAAGACTTGTTCTGTTTCCTTTTGATTCTACCCAGGACAACTCCACAACCTTCATTTCTCTCCATCCCTTCTTCCAGTTCGGAGACTGGGAAACCAACAACACACAGTACTCCCTGAGCTGCAGAATATGACTGCACCTTGCTTGTCTCCCAGCTCTCTGGGACAACATGCCATTGCATTTCCTGGAGCTGTACACAGAAAGTGTTTAAGAGCTGCTGCTCTTTCATCAGCCCAATCTCTCAGGGATGCGTTGGAACATCTGGTGGCATCTATCATAAGTGCATAAGCAGAGCTGCACAGTATCTACCTACCAGCATGTGACTGCAGGCAAAGGGCTGGAGGCATTTTAACATCAGGTCTCCCAGGACTATCACGGTAGCTTAATGAAATGCATTTTACTTTGCAAATGGGAGCATTCCTGCAAGATGCTTATTTTTGACTGGGCTGGCAGCACAATGGACTGCTTTATGCGTTCATCAAGAGGCAGAAGTACAGATCTTACAGAGATTGGTGATGAGGAGAATTACAGGCCATCAGAAGTGCCTGGCTCTCCAGAAGGAACGGCATATATTGCAGAAGTTTTATTGACTTAGGTTAAAAAAAAAGAACTGAAAGGAAGAGAGAAATGAGGTTGCAGAAGATCCCATAAGAGCCTATTGGAAATCACAATGGATGTTTCTGACACACAGGTGAGGCAAACATCATTCCCATGATGAAGGTCTATCATGATGGCAGTTTCTATCATCAATGGAGATCATGCTGATAGAGCCCATATGGATGGGAGGGTGGAAGGTCTTGTGGCTCCCTCATGTAGGGAGAAGGGAAAGATAATTCTAAATAACATATGATTGGTCAATGTGTTAAAAAAAAAAAAAAAAGGGGTGTATAAAGCAGTACTGTGCAGAGGATGAAGGACAAATTTCAGAGAGCATTTTGGTGAATAACACAAACACAAGAAGCTTTTATAGCACATACCTTCAAGGTGAAGCCACATTAACCGTCCTTTAACTGAGGTGATAGAAGCGACACAAATCTCTGCAGGGTTCCTGGGGTTCACTGCCTCCAGCTTCATGTTCTTAGTAAAGCCACGGCTGAAGGATGTCTGAAAGAGTCAAGGACCAACACTGAAGCATGGCGCTGCAGCACTGCATGACTTTAATTAGGCTGTCCATTGGGAAGCATAAATTTAGCATGGCTTGCTTTTTCCTGGAAGTGCTGGATATACAAAAGAACACAAAGGCATCTAGATTCAAAATGGAGCTGCCCTGGACCCATAGATAAAAAAAAAAATAAAATTAAGAAGCAATGTATTTCATAGATTACTCCAATCCCTAACTCCCAGAGACTGGGAGGAGGTTAGTCCACACCAGCTCCAACTTGAGCACCTCTCATCTTGCTAGGAGAAACCTTGTAAAGCAAATAGCCCGTCTTGCCTGAGACCGGAGAAACTTCTTCACACATTTAGTTTCCCAGGCTGGAGACTGAGGCTGGAGTAACTTATTCAAGTATGTTTTTCTTCATGGAGTACTTAAAGCTCAATGTACAAGGTCCTCCTCTGTACACCTCAGGTACATAAGTCCATCGGCTCCGTGTGGGGGTAGATGGAATCAGTTGTGTTTACTGAAACAGCAGTACCTCTGTACACTTAAATAAAGGACCACAAAAATAGATCTTTCATGGGTTATCTGAGGCCCTCCCACTCCTCTTCAGTGAAGGCAAAAGCGAGGCTGGATATTACAGCAATGATCCTCACATGAGAGGTCCTCATCTCAGATAGATAAGAAACACGGGACCAAAATGTGGGGTCATGAGCTTGCAAGAACGCAGCATCCCCCATTGTACTAAGGGTTTGGGAGCCTGAGAGAAGCTGCAGCTCAAATCATTCAGGTACCACTGCTGTAGGGTGATTTATGACTTGGCAAACTGCTTCAATCTGAGGTTGTCCCGGCCATGTGAGAGCAGCAGGCTGCTGACCAGTCCTGCCAGCTCCTGCCAGAGCCAGGATGGCTCAGCCCTAGCATAGCAAACCCCTGCTCCTGTTTATAGCATTGCAGGTGATCCCAAGACCGTACAACACTCTCCAAACCCTTCCCCACAAGCCAAGCCACAAGCTACTCTACACCTACTTTCATGCTTTCCCTCTGTAACTTGCAGTGTCCTCTCTCCCTTCACTTAAGGCCAGCCCCTTCCCAATATCCCCACCACCACCATTCCTGAAAAGACCCTCATGGAATACCTGTGGCCATGCATTTTCCTTCCCTCTGTCCCACTGTTCTGTAACACATCAGCTCTCAGTGCTTGCATCTCTCTTTTTGCATGCAACAGCACAAAAAGGTTCCCCCTCTTGTCTAATTTTGACTAATTAGGATTTGACTAATTAGGATTGTCGATGACTTGCAATGACACCAATCTCTCATGCAGCATCTGAAAGCCAGACTCAAATTCAACCCTTCTGCTATTTGTACAGCACCTAGGACCATGGGCGCTTCACCATGAACCATCACTGGGAGCTCTTTGTGAGACTAAAAAATTCTAGATTTGGTCTATTTTTTTCCTGAAGGGGCTTTTCAAGAAGGTGCTGCCAGTCTCAAACACTGCTTGGACCATCACAAGCCTTGCTCAGACTCACCCTGTAAAAGCTGCCGATGGCCAGGACTGCAGAAAAGCGGGCTGAGTTTGTTTAAATGCCTTTTATGTTGCCTAACAAGGAAATGTCATTTATCATCACACCGGTTCCTCTCATTGCAATTCGGTGCTGGAGGCTAATTTATACAGAATCAATGGCAAAAACAGTTAGCTGGGAGTTTATTTTACTAAGCATTTGGTCATGTCAATCCAATTCATAACTGCCTCTCCTTGTTAAATATCCCCCCTGGGGAAACAGTTACAGCATATCCACTTCCAGCATCGCGTCTGGCTGCACGAGTGGAAGATGTGCTCACAACACAGCTTCTATCAAATGGACCGACCACTGCACAAGCGACAGCAGAGAGATTGCACCTGTGCTATGGAGAGTGAAAGAATAACAGGCACATGTTCATCTGATGAATGCTTCCTTAAACAAAAAGAGAAAAAAAAAATTTTTTTTCTTTACTTTTTTTTTTTTAATGCAGAGACTGTTCTCAAGGATGCCAGCGTTGAGAGCACAGATCCATTACTTGACAAAATGAGGAGGGACATAAAGAAAAGGGAGGGGGCACTTGCTGAAGAGAATAAATGCAGCAGTTGTCCCACTCTGTTGCATTGTCCAGCTTCCCTCAGCGCTTTCACAAATCTTAGCCTGAAGTCTCTTGAGCTATGGGGTTTTGGGGGTTTTGTACAGGATGGCACAATAAATGGAGCAAAGAAATCCTAACCCTGAACTTGATTCTCAGGTCAAACTCTGTTGATGACACAAATCTTCTGAATTCACCAACAAAAAAGTGTTCAAATTTATCATTTCACCATCAAAGGTCTGTTCCAAGCCAGGCAGCCCTCGGGCCATCAGAGACGAGGAGGACCATTTCACAGGCTCTGATTCATGCAAAAACACGTCTTGTGAGATTGTCTCAATTCTGCTTTTCATAAACACTCTGTGCCCCAGTCTCATGACCACTGAGTACAGTGAAAGCCTACATAATCCCCGGAGGAACATGCTTATCCATAGTTCACAACACCATTTCATTTTGAAAATCCTTCTGCGCTCATTTTAGGTACCATCACATTTTCAGTTAGTGATGGGATCTCAGCCTCCATCAGCTGATGGGAGCATGAAGAGCCCCAGGTTATTGGAAAAGGCAGAAGGCTACATCTGCCTTTCACCAAGTGATGAATACCTGTTGGATCAAACCACGCCAGACTGTCATTATCACAGAATTGCCAGAGTTGGAAAGGACCTCCTAGAGATCATCTAGTCCAACTCCCCTGCTAAAGCAGGAACGCCTGCAGCACATCACTCAGGACTGCATCCAGGTGGGTCCTGAAGATCTTCAGAGAAGGGGACTCCACAACCTCCATGGGCAGCCTTTGCCAGTGCTTCGTCACCCTCACTGTAAAGTTTTTCCTCATATTTGATTTATTTTTTTTTAAACACCACATTGCCACAAAACAGCCTGCAAAAGACTGTTACCAAAGTTGTGAATCTTGGTAGCCTCCAGCATAATGACAGTCTCAAGCTCACTCATGTCACCGTTGCTGTAGGAAGGAAGCACATGAGCTGTCCCAAATACCAGAGCATCCACGTGTTAATCACTCTTTTCACACTCCGAGCTCAGTTTCCACCATAGCTTTTAAATTCATTTGGTTTGGTTAAATGCTTCTCAGTGGAAGCCAGAGAAAACACGGGACGTTTGAAAAGGTGATATGCTAGGCGATATGCATTTTTTAAATTTATAAACATAAATTGTTTATGTTTTTATAACAGCACTTGAATTACTTGTAACAGTCAGCTGAGATCCCTCTTGTGCGAGGTGCTGTACAAAATTAGAGAGGAGATGAAGAGCAGGAAATCTAGATTAATTGGATAAAGAAAAGAGTATGATATTTTTTTCTTTTTCAGGGACAGAGACCTGAAACATTTCTGCAGTTTCCTCCCTTCCTAAGACACACTGATGCAAAGGTTTGCTTCAGCTTTTCTGTGCAAGCAACTGTGTTTCACATGGACCGATAGGAACGATGCAAAGGCAAAAGGAAAGCTTACATTTCTGAAGCACAGGTGAGGCGCTGCCTCCGCTCCGCACTGCTTCTGGTAGTCTGCCCAGTCAAAGTCCTGGCCAGAGTAACCTGCAGGATGACAAAAAAGAGAAAGTGCCATCAGCCTCCGCTTCACACCAGAGACAGAGCATGAAATGGGACCCAAGGTGATGGTCATTTGTGTTTCAGCATCCCATCCCACCTCAGAGTATCAGCAGGCAAGTACTCTGGATGCCTGTTCAGACAGGAGGAAAGCCAAGGCCAACACTTCTCCAGCCCCAACTCACACACCTTCTGCATTTCACTTTGACAACTCTGCATCTTCATCAAAAAGTAGTAAAAAATATTTATTTCCATATTTTCTCTTTCTTATGAGCATCTCCCAGGCTTTAACAAATCCGTACCAAGAAGTGCCACTATCCTCTTTTTCCCAATGGGACTAGTCATGGACTTCTTTCTCTTTCCTGAACCTATCTAGAAGATGGGGTTATGGAAGTCTAATGTACCTCAGCAGCGTACAGGGCAAGTGCAAGCACAATGAGAAGCTGATCCATCCTCTCCGTCAAAGCATAATAAAGTCTCCCTCAAAGAGATAAATTCTCCTCTCTCTTCATTGCTATGGGTGTACCCAACATGACTGACTTTCCAGCAGCTCAGGGTACAAGAGCTGAATCCCATCATAGTAAGTATGTTATCCAAGATTGTATGGAAATCTGGAGCAGAGCAGGAAAATGAGTGCCGATTTCCCAGCTCCCAGACTAAAGTTCTCCACAGCTAAATGATCCCTTGAGCCTCACCTTCTAGGAAAAAAAGGGAAGCAACATTGATTTATATGAGCCTCTCCCAAACAGTCCCATCACAGAGAGACAAAACAGATCTCTGCTCATCCATTCTTCTTACTTGGCTATTTAGGCATTAATTTAGGCAATAAATTCTTGGGATAGAGAAAGAGGTTTGTATTTGCTTTTTGGGTTTTGGTTTATTTTTGTCTCCTTCTTTGTTTACATTTTTACAGAGCTTGAAATGAATGAGCATTAATCCTGTCCAGGACCTTGTGATGGCATTGTCAATATTGTAATAAAGTTACTGTAGAACTATTCTCACTGGAAAGTTTCAGTAGTCACCTAAAAGCCAAAAGTTCTCCCCTCAATCTCCCCACTTGGCATCTCGGCCTGGCCTCACTTCACAGAACATCCTTTAGTGCCTTTTTCATTGCCAGTCAAAAAGGGACACTCAAGATCAGATGGGAATGAATCATTTATGACAATGAATATTATGAATTTTTTTGTAGGCAAGAAAGAACTGGAATGCGGACTGGAGTCACCTATCAGTCACCCAGATCCTAAAATGTAAGTAAAAATTTTGAAATTAAAGTCCCAATCATCCTGATAAGGTACAAGTATCTGGGATAAGATGGACTTCTAATTATTGTAACTGCATACATGACAAACAAATTAATGAGATAAAGCCTTGAGCAGAGAGGGTCCTAAAAGATGCCTGGGGCATTGAAGCACATAATAATTGGAAAGCTAGAAATAAACATGCACAGAGAAGTAAAAAAGGGCAATTACTTATAGAGAAGGTTCATTTTTCATGCAAAAAAAAATAAATCCCTGCACTGTTTTTTAACAACTAATTTCTACAACAGTATTGTCTTTCTAATTCTTCTCCACCTACTTTTTGCTCTCCAGTTATTTGTCTGCCAGATACTTTTGAGCTTCATAAAAGTAAATGGAAAACAGGAGTAGAAGCACATATCTCATCAGAAGGAGATTCATCTGATCACATACAGATGTTTGTGGTGGAGATGTCTATAGCTGTGCCTGTCACCCTGGACTCCCTAAAGACTCAAACAAGCAGACCTAGAGGTGATCTGTGTGTCTCCTGCAGAAGGAGCAGAATCTCCCTTCTCACTCTCCACTGACTCCAGAAGAAGGTAGGGTGGTGGGGACAGCCACAGCATGGTTGTCTATGTTGCCTCCAGGGACCCAAAAATCTCCCCACACTTTGCACATTCTCTCATCTCTAATATAAACCCTTTGTGGACAGGTTTTGAATCTTAATTGCAAGCTACACAAAATCTTGACAAAGCAGATGGAAAAACTATAAAAACTCGACTGAGTTGCCACCACACAACTACTGTTGGCTTGGCCCTGCAACATGGAAATTGCTGGAACACCTTTTGCTGTAGACTTCACCAAGAAGAAAACCTGGGAGGGCAGTAACAGAGCTTACCATAACTCACTTCAGCAGTCCTATGTGGATGAGGAGCATACTCAAGAACTGGCTTTAAACAAGCCTAGACCTGACCTTTCCATGGAGCACCATACAATCATAGAATAAGCTACCTAAGTACCTGGCATTCACACACTGTTATCCTTTAAGGTTCAGCCCAAGTAATAACAGAATCACAGAATCACAGAATCACCTAGGTTGGAAGGAACCTTTTAAGATCATCTAGTTCAACCAACAGACAACAAAAAAAAACACACACCACATCCAAAACAACAACAACCCAACATTAATCCATATCCCTGAGCACCATGTCAACTCATCTCTTGAATACCTCCAGGGATGGTGCCTCAACCACCACCCTGGGCAGCCCATTTCAATGCCTGACAACCCTTTCAGTAAAGAAATATT
>BJBW01007359.1:66185-83855 GCA_004320125.1 Scolopax mira | reverse complement strand
AGAGTGATAAGGTCTCCCCTCAGCCTCCTCTTCCCCAGACTGAACAACCCCAGCTCCCTCAGCCTCTCCTCATAAGACTTGTGCTCCAGACCCCTCACCAGCTTTGTTGCCCTTCTCTGGACTTGCTCCAGCATCTCAATGTCTTTTTTGTGGTAAGCTCTACTTGTGTGATTCAGATGCTGCTCCCCAACCATGTAAAAACTCATTGTGTTTTCTACCTCTCAGCATGGAAAAGCCCAGCAGCTCAACTAGAAGCAAACAATACAAAAGTATTGGAGGTTTTGGAAGTGGCATTTCCTAAGTAAGCCTTATAACTAAGCCTGCTACTTTTCCCCCTTCTTAATAGCTCATAAAAAGGAACAATGGTTGTTAGTCTAAAGGGAAGTGGTCTATAAATCCAGCTCTAATAAATATAAACAGCGCTTGTTCAATGTTTATACAGCAGCAGTAAATGGGTATTCAATTTTGGCACTGTACAGGAAAATACTGCTCTCTATTTCTAGTAGCAAATGTTCAAACCTCCTGTTCATGACTCATCTGCTTGATGTCTGGCTTCAAGAAAGGCCTGATAGGCAAAAAGGCAAGGGATTGTATATCAGACAAATAAAGGACTCTGAACCCAAATACCCCAACCTGGGGCACTGAAATAAATGAAATAAAATCAGTCCATTTTAAAATCAGAAAACTTCCTTGTCAACCATAAATTAACCAAAAAACCCAAGCCCAGGGTACAGCAAAGAAATCCTTTTCACAAAAGGAAAAAGGTCTTCCTCAATCATTATCTTTTGCTCCATGGAAAAACTTCTTGCCTTTCAACAGGGAGTGCTATTTGGGCAACACTAGATATCATCAACATCTTCTCTGTTAAGGTGATGTTGGCTGGGAAAGCCTGAGCGCTATGGAAGCGGGAGACTTGTCAAATCTGCATGCAAGAAGAGCAAACTCTGAACACCTTGGGTCAGGCAGACCCTGTTTTGGGTGGAAATGGTGGGATTTCCTCCTCCTTCTACAGACCTGCTCAGCAGCAGCCAGGTCACACCACAGCCTTCCTCACTTTCGCAGCATTGCAGCCCTCCTGTATAAGTCCTGGTTATTTCTTTATCCAAAGTTGGTATTATTCTGCTCAGAGAAGACTGGGCCCCTCAGGGAGGGTCTGGATGCTTTTCACTTTCCCTTTTCTTTCTTTTTTGGTGGTTTTGGGGTTTCATTGGTAAAGAAATCGTTCCAATGTCTGATTATATTTTAGTGACTCAAAGAACGTGTCTGCCCGTGGAAAAGTATTTTGACATCAAAGGTGCTACAATACAGTTTGATCATGCATCCCTCGTACACCATATAAGAAATACAGTAATATATACAGCATGCATCTATCTGCCACTTTATGCTTTTTTTTAATAGATTCCCTCCAGGATTTCCGATCAGACAGCAAAAAGCAAACTTTATTTTTATCAGGGGAATGAGGGGAGACTTCCTATACCTTCTCAAGAGCCCAGGTGGACCTTAATCACCAGGCATTTCACCAGATACCTACTTGCCCCTTAGACCTTACTGGCCAAGTTGAGAAATATCATTATGATGGATGCTACAAACACTTCTAAAACTGCGGGCATCTAAAAGAGAGTTCACATGCACTTGACCCATGAAACACCATCTCAGACAGTCTTTGTACCAGCACAGACTGGAAATTATCAGGCTATGACCCTGTAAGAGAAATGTCTGGCCTATGGTCTACTTTAGTTAATTAGCTGGCTTAGGGGAAGCTGCATGTGAATTTGGGGTGGAAAAAACAAAACATTCCATTTACTTTCAATTTCAGCAACTTTTCTGGCCAATATCAATGAGTACTTACACAGACATTATCGTTACACCTGGATTTAAGCAGGAAGGAACTAAAGCATTTGCACACCACATTTATTTCAGTAAAAATAATCACAGATGCACCATTTGCAGCTGCACGCACAGGACTCCAGGTCTTTGGTGTGAATTTCAAATTATATGAGCTGAAAAGACGCTCTGGATATACATAAGAGGACTCCAAATCTGGTAGGGAACAAACCTTCCCTCAGTTTGGCAGCATCACGCTTTTTCCAAAATTAAGAAAAAACTACATGCAAAAAACTTTGTGGGATTTTTTTTTGTTGTTTCATTTTGGAGGCATTTCTTTTTCTCCCAAGCAACATCAATCTTTTGGCAATGGGTCAACAATCCCATCCAGCTCCAAAAATCTGAAATTCCTGAAAGCCAACGCATTTCGCAAGTGAAGAAATATTGCTAGGGCACCGCAGGTGGTTGTCTGAAATTGCAAGTAATTAACTGCACTGCTACAAAGTTGGGAAATAGCACGGTTGGAGACTGTATTTCCTGGCTCTGACCTGAACACTGCTTGCAATTTGCCCTCGCCTAGGATTTTTTGAGACAGTTAAGGAAATGCCTACATGCTCCTGGGCTGTGAGCTTAGGTTAGACATTTAGATTTAGGAGCTTTGCTTGGCCTCAGCTTGGGGCTGAGGTGGATGCTACAGGGAGATGCCTCTTTTGCCTCTAGTATGATATGACTTTTACAGCTCCTTTTGCTCTCTCCACACACAAAATGCATCGCTAAGATGCATTTTACAGGAATTCATTAGGCTGCTTCAGACTACAAAGCACACAGACATCAATTTGCCTCCCAGAGGCATTTGCAGAGAATTTCGTGGTGTGGAATGGCCCAGAACAACCCCAGTGACCCAAGAGAGCTACTCTAGCTTGAGATACTTAGGGTGATGCTCCACAGTGAACAGCATCATGGTTTTAAAAGCAATAATAACAAGAAAACTTCCTTCAGAGGACACCTGAAAATCACCAGAAAGAGATACGAACCCTTGGGAGGTGTGAGATTGACTCCATTTTTAAGGCACCACTGTATTGGCAAGATCCCTAAGGAATCTGCATGGCAAAGCATTGAGATTTTGCTGGGTTCAGGTCTCAAGTCATCAATGGTCACTTGTAAATAATGATTATTAAAAACCTAAAGGGTGAAAAGAAGAAAACAAAATCAGAAGTTAAATTTGCTGTAACGTTAGCAACCATGGAAAGCTGAAACAGACAGACTCTAGAATCAAACTACTCCTAAAAATAACATGCTCACATTTAATATTTTTCATCAAAGTGTTTCTATCAAAAAGATCAAATCCTGAGTTTTAGAGATGGGTAAATTGAGGAAAAGGAAACCACTGGACTTCAGGATCACTCAGCGTGCCCAAAGATGAGCAAGGACTGGAGAAGATCCCAGAGACCCCACAGTCTTCCTCTCTCTTCCCTTTGAGAGTATGGATTAAATATCCAGCTATCCTCTCCATCCAGCTTTTTTCATTTCAAAAGTTTCCCAGATGTGCAGGGAAAACACATATGCATGAGGGGATAAGAGAAGGGATCCTGATTTTCTGCATGGAGTGGTAGCTAGACACACTCAACCCCATAAGATCTAAGTGCATATACAGTCACCCAGTCATGTTTGTTGGACAGAAACGATCCATTAATTAGGAACATCTGTGGATTATAAATTTATTCCTTAATTAGTTCTCCAGCCAATCAGGTAACACTCTAGCTTTCCTACACATGGTAGAAATCAGTAAGAGGTTCTTAATCAGGCTCTTTTCATCTCTCTTTTCTGGGAGCTCACCTTGGTCACTGATGCAGGACAGATATGAAATGGCTCCCTCATATTCACCGCCTCCAGCTTCATCCCCACAGTAAAGAAGTGATTTCGCAAATCAGCATGGTCCTGCAGGAAGAAATGGGCAAGAGGAACACACAGTGTGTCAGCACCATCTACCAAGAAGGGGTTGACATACTTGAAAATCTATTTGAAATGTATCCATGTGGCTTTTGTCATTTAGCTGATTACCAGACTGACTTCCAGCTCCACCTGGGCGCTCCTGGTCCTGTGGTCTTTTCATGCCCACGCCATCAGAGAAAGAGAGGGGACAGCCTCAATCCTAGAGGACAGATCTGCAGGACCAAGCCCATCATATCTAAAGCACCATGTGCATCCATCTCATTGGCAGCATTTAACTTGAACTTAGTCAACATGGAGATCACCATCACCAAAATGAGCATCTGTCTAAGAAATGGTTACTTGAAACCTTAGGCAAAGCCTTTTCACCTCTGACAGCTGCTACTATCTGAGAGCAACCAGAGGTCCAGAGGTATCAGGACTTAACCTGAAATCCCTCAGGGTAATGCATAACATGGGTGGAAGCAGCCCAGGATGGTCCTGATTGACACTAATGGAAGTCAAGCTCCGGCAAGGCACAAAGTAAGGACCTGGGATGGTTTCCATGTGCTGCAAGATGGGAAGGTCTTTTCTCCATCCAGGAGACTAAAGGTGGACACCCCAAAATGAATTCAGAGCCAAAATGAGGGCAACCAGAGACCACACTGGTGGGAAAATGTACAACTGTGTTCACACATGCCCACCACAAGATTTTCACCCAGGATCACACCTGGCTGCACGCAGAGGGTTGCACTCAGCAGCTTTGGGGATAGCAGCAGAATGTGGTCCTTGAACTCAGAAGCAACGCAAGTTCAACTCCCCCATTTGCCACAGGGTTAGTATTTAACATCTATCAAATTACTCCATCCCTCATGACCCCTACCTAATAGCTGTAGGAGTTGGCACCTTAGTTCCAGAGCAATGATCATATTTAGTTCAACAAAAACGCCCAGCAGTATTTCTAAACCAGTTGTGCATTGGCCAATACAAGCATAAAAGGAGATGATGTTATATTTAACACACACGTACAGACGACTCCAAAATACACGAAGAAAGCTTGCTATCTAATAAGCAGTTAGCAATGTCATTCCCATCTACATTCATTGCTACATGTTGTATTCTTGTTCTAAAATGATTTTCTATTGATCTGAAGTTGTATGTCATTGTGCTTTCTTTTCCCAAGAACTGTCTTCACTTGCAGACTTAACAACTTCTATTTTGGGATCTTACATTCCTGCTGCCATTAAAGATAAGGATTTTTACAAGCTCCAGCCTCTGCTAAATGAATTACCGTTTTCATCTTACCAACCTGCAATGTTACCAAGCCTTTTATGTGAGAACCAAAAAGCAGTCAAAAAAAATCATAATGGATTTATTCTCACAGTTAAGAGAAGTATAAACTGATGAGGAAACTGAGGATGGTTTAGCAATTAAGCCCCCAATCTCAATAAACTAATGGCTAAGGAAGGAGCAGACATTCAGGATCTGGATGTCCTGCAGCGTGACATCTCCATTAGCCATACATGCACTTGATGGGAGTCACTTCCATACTACTAAAGCCCCAGAGAAATGAGAGACCCATTTCTAGCAGCTTTGCACAGGGAATTCTTCATGGAATAGAAGTCTGAACCAGGGAGGAGAACCTGGCTCCTCACACACAGAGATTGCACAGGACCAGGGAGGCATCAGATTATAAAAATGGCTATATTTACTACTGAAAAGGCTTCAGCTGGGAAGAGATGATAGCTGCAAAAATCAGACCTTGCCAGCACTGAACTTCAAATCTCCAAAGGCAAAAAGCATCTGGACTGGAGGGCTGGCTCCTCCTGCATGAAGATCCACACCCGGCGCCTCTTAATCCTTAGGGTGAGGTTGGAAAGAAAAGGCGACTTTGCAAAACGTACATCTGGAAGCAAGCTTACGCTGCAACATCTCCCCATCAAAAGTTCTAGGATTCAATTCACACTCTCATCCAGCTTCAGTACATAATAAGCCAAGATCCACCAACGTACTTAATCATGTTTATCTTTAAACATGCAAGTAGTTTCATCAACTTTTTAAGTGATTTGTTGATTGAGACCAAAATACATCAAGACCAAACCATATTGCTTCTCATTTTTATTTGAATTACTTCCTTTGGTTCTTCTCCTTCTATTTGTTTTAGCCTTTTTCAAAGGGGAAAAAAAATCAGGTTGGGAAAAAAAAAAGCTAATAACATTTAAAGCTATTTTACTTCAAAAGCCTATCTTCTTTTCTCCACACGATGTACCTTAGGTTCAAATCTCCCTTCTCATTCAGCGTAGCATGTAAATATCTTCCCCATTAAATTAACAACAAGAGTGAACTCGCTAGAGGAGTTCATGGGATCTCAGGCATGTCTCCTTTTTGAGGGTCAAAATCCTCTTTGAAGAAGGAACATACATTTGCTTGGAGAAGAGCTGTGAAAGTAAAAAGCTTGTCTGTATTAAATGTCATTTTTGAGATGGAAAAGCTTTCATGGAGAAAAAAGCCTTTGTATTATACCTCTCTGGCAAATGGTCAGGGTCTAGATATTTGATCTCTCTCATATATTTGCTAAAGAGAGGCATCAAAATTTACCAATGCAGCCTTAGATTTTTGCAGCCACAAAAGGAAAAAGAGATCCCGACGCCATTCTCCAGTTCCAGTGCTGGAATTGCCTCAGCCAGCAGGGAATTGCTTAGGATTTGGCATATGCTCCTCTTCAAAACTCCAATTAATTTACATAATTTCTAAGAATAGGTTCCACAGAACTGAAGGCAAAGCTTTTAATTAGCATTAGACTCAAAGTGATACACTGGATAATGAACTGCTCTCTCCTCCCTTTATTCACATTGACAGGAAAGATGCCTGTTTAATAAAAGCAGCTACAAGGAGAGGACTGAAGGGGTGAGACTTTCCCCTAGTGCCCACCAGGCTCTGCAGCCAAGCAAAAGAAATGCCTGAAATTATTATGGGTGGCAGAATTTGACCCTTTTAATGCTATCTCACAGCCTTCAAAATACCTATGAGGATGTCACCAGCCATTATTTTTTAGCAACTACCCTGAGTGAGGTTTGTTTGAAACGAAGATAAATAGTAAGAATATTTTTGACCAGTTGGAGCATTTTATAGCTTCGTGTGTGGTAAAGCTTTACTCCTACTGGCAGTCAAAGCTTCCCAGAAGCAGCCCCAGTGACCAGACAGGTTTACACCAGCAGATCACCTGTCCTGGGGTTCACAAGCCCAGAGTGGGAGATGGAAATAACCTCTGACTGATGGAGAGCACTTAAGTAAGCTGGATTGACAGCCCAAAAAGATGCATTAGACCAAGAGGGGATCTCATCAATGCTTATCAATATCTAAAGGATGTCAAGAGGATGGGGACAGACTCTTCTCAGTGGTGCCCAGTGACAGGACAAGGGGCAACAGACACAAGCTGGAACATAGGAAATTCCATCTCAACATGAGGAAAAACTTCTTTACTTTGAGGGTGCCAAGGCCCTGGAATAGGCTGCCCAGAGAGGGTGTGGAGTCTCCTTCTCTGGAGATATTCCAAACCCACATGGATGCGTTCCTGTCCAACCTGCTTTAAGTGTCCAATCTGGCAGGGGGATTGGATGAGATGATCTCCAGAGGTCCCTTCCAGCCCCTGCCATTCTGTGATTCTGTGTTCCTTACAGCAAAGTGAAAAATCACACCACGGAAGGCACGGTGAATTAACGTGGTACAAGCACCCCAGTCGCTCATTCAAAGGGTCACAATCTCTAACACGATGGATTACAGCCTGCGATGGCGCTCACGGGTAATGAACAGAAAATTGCACAGCCCTCCACTGGAACGTCGGTCACTTACAGCCCAAACCCACAGGCAGAAGCCAGGGCTGTCATAGCTCTCACTACAAACCCCAAAAAGCAATTAAACTCAGCCCCACGCTCACAGTTTTGTCACGGTACATGTTTGCAAGTTTGCCAGCGAGCACAGGCTGCCCCTGAAAGACAGCCCTGCTTTGATGCTCAACTGCAACACCATCTTGCAGAGGGATCTGGACAGGCTGGATGGATGGTCTGAGACCAACACAATGAGGTTCAATAAGGCCAAGTGCCAGGTCTTGCACTTGGGCCACAACAACCCCCTGCAGCCGTACAGGGTTGGAAAAGAATGGCTGAAGAGCTGCCTGGCAGAAAAGGATCTGGGGGTGTTGGTTGACTGTCAGCTGAACATGAGCCAGCAGTGTGCCCAGGTGGCCAAGAAGGCCAACAGCATCCTGGCATGTATGAAGAATAGTGTGGCGAGTAGGACCTGAGAGGTGATCGTCCCCCTGTACTCGGCTGGTGAGACCTCACCTTAAGTGCTGTGTCCGGTTTTGGGCCCCTTACCACAAAAGGGACATTGAGGTGCTGGAGCAGGTCCAGAGAAGGGCAATGAAACTGGTGAGAGGTCGGGAGAGTAAATCTTATGAGGAGAGGCTGAGGGAGCTGAGGTTGTTCAGTCTGGGGAAGAGGAGACTGAGGTAAGACCTTATCATGCTCTATAACTACCTGCAGGGAGGCTGTAGAGAGGTGGGGGTCGGTCACAGGAGATAGGACAAGGGGCAATGGCTTCAAGTTGCACCAGGGGAGGTTTAGATTGGATATTAGGAAACATTTCTTCATGGAGAGTGTTGTTATCGGGCATTGGAATGGGCTGCCCAGGGAGGTGGTTGAGGCACCATCCCTGGAGGTGTTCAAAAGATGGGTTGACAAAGTCCTTAGGAATATGGTTTAGTGATTTTTTTTGTCATTAGGTTAGGTTGATGGTTGGACTAGATGATCTTTAAGGTCCCTTCCAACCTTTAAACCCAGCAGCTTACTTCATATATAGATACGAGGAAAAGACTCTAATTTGAACTCTAATTGTCAAATACTCTAAAACGCAGGGCTCTCCTCGTCCAGAGTAGTCAGATTCACGCCAATTCTAAGAATGCAACTTTCTGCAAAATTCAGAACTACATCTGAACGCTGAAAAGCTGCAAAGTTGAGAGGCTGATTAGAAACACTGAGCACTTAATAAATGATTGACCTGAGCCTCCTTTAATCCCCACCAACTGTAACAGTGTGAAATGCCATCGCCTTCAGTCACATCTCTCCTGGTTTACCCCACCAAAAAGACACAGAAGTGGGCCCCATCTGCTATGATTGAAAACATATTATTTGATTCAGTTTTTGTTTTCAAAGAAATCGCTTCCCCCAGCGTTTGCTCTAATTCTCCAAGAAACTGGCTGCTTCTAATAGCCTAATTTTAATCACAAAGCTCATGTGTGGTAACCAGTCACAAACACAGTAATAGCAGTGGTTAAACCGCCTCTACGGGAATCTGGCATTTGTTTTTAAATTGAGAAAAATAAATAAATAAATAAACCCTCCCAAATGCAGTCCTCTGTATTATTTGCAGATGAATCAGTCTTGTTTGCGATTCATCAGCTTCCCTTGCTAAACACGGAGCAATTTTCCCTAAAAACACACTCTCTGCAGGGAGACCAAAAATCCCCCGGTAAGACACAAAGCAGGCAAATTGTCCCTTGGTTTGACAAGTGTAGGCATGGGAAGACCAAAATGCAGAGGTGTGGGGTGGGATGAAGAGGAAAGGGTGCTGGGAGGAAGGCTTTAGAGGTACCCTGACCCTGACGTAATGAGCACAAGAGCTGGCTACAAACTGCACCTCCTGAAGAGCCCCTTAAAAACTGCAGATGCTTCTGCCTCGGACCGAATTTTAGCCCTACAGATTTTTATTTTTTTTTAAGCTCCTCTTGTTGAATAAAAAATAGTTACCATAGAAACAGCAACATTGCAGAGTAGCCAGTCTAAATCCAAATACACCTTCTCCGTATGGCTCGGCCCGCCGCAGATGGCATTAGGGCAAAGATCCCCTCCTACGCAGCGCCTGCTTTGATGTGCCTGGGCAGTGGAAACACAGGCAGCAGAGGCAAAAGAGACGGGGTTTGGGTTTTATTGGTGTTTGTTTGTTGTGGGTTTTTCTTTTTTTTTTTTTTTTCTTTTTTTTTAAAACACCTTACATCATTCAGGACTGCCACACCATACTCCCCAAGCGTATACTAATGAATCCTGGTTGCGTCACACACCCCCGTCCCATTTCACAGGTGGGAAAGTTCAAGTATAGGTTGAGAAAGTCAAAGGCAGCAACTTGAGCGCTCGAAGTGTCTCTTTGCACACCCCTAAAGAAGTACCTCAGCCGCGAAGAGGGACTGAGTCCTCACAGGCATTTGTTTGGATCCAGTCTGCCCTCAGTAATGTCATGGCAGTAACCACTACTGAGAAATCAACGGGAATTTGTTAGAGAATCAGAACAAATTCAATGTACCACCCTTTAAAACAGCTATGGGCAGAGCTGGCCTTCATCTTCTTTGGGAAAAATCACCCATCTTTGGACAAATGACTTTTAGGTATCACCCACCCCCTATAGACTCTGCTTGTAGGTATGCATCAGCCCCTCTCGGTGGAAAACACTGCCGTGCCCAAGAATGCAGGAGGCAAGAGCTCACGTCGTCATGCACAAACTCACCCACACTGAACCTGCATGCAGTAAGTAAACTAGATCAGGCCCTTTTGCTAACTTCTCACCATCCTAAGGCATCCCTGGCACATAACGGAGAAAGAAAACCACACCTGTTAAACGTACAGCCAGAGGGACGAAGAAGGCTGAGGGACTCAGTTCCCACTCAGCCCATCTGCTTTGCCTGAACTGTCTCCATCATTCCTCTTCCAACCCTGACTTTCATATGGTGCTGCCAAACAGACCCTCAGGGCATCTCAGAAGGGACTGGGCTTCATTCACATCCTTGGATTGCTCTCCCCATCCACTACTTTGCCAAGCTCATGGTCAGAAGGGAGTTGTAGAGAGATTAACACTCTTTCCGGGTCCACAGATGTACCACCACACTCTACCTCACCTGAGTGGCACCTATGATTTCGGAGAGATGCTTGTTCCCAAGACCATGAAGGCAGCTATATCTGTAAAGACCTTAGTGGTACACTCCTAATGATGGTCATTAGGTCTTTGAAAGGTAAATGGCTGTAACAAGCTGAGACAGGAATGTGTCAAAAGGCAACCAGACAACAGAGGGATCAGGATGCCATGGACATCTCCCAGCCAGGCAAATAGCAGTCAGGGAGAAGGGCTGGTGAGTGCTATGGACAGGGAAGAACAGATGGAGTATAAATAATCTGGCAGCCTGCAAACAACATGGTGACTCCTGGGTTATTAAAGCACAGCGTGCCCAACGAGGGCCAGCCAAGCCATCAGTGCATGAAGGGGCTACGGATTGCTTATGTGGTATTTGTCTTCCAAGTGAAACCAAAAGCACGTCTTTGTTAAGCCACTGCATCCACACATGCCCATCTATTAGAGGGGGCTGAAGACAGAAGAACCCTGTTGGACTTCAGGTCTACTCATCCACTCAAGTCAGGATGGTTTCTGAGCAGAAAGTAACCCTTGGGTTTCTCTATCTTACACTTAAGTCCTCCAGAATACCAAATAATGGAAGAAAACACCCTAAAACATCCAAAGTATTAACTTTTGAGAGATGTTATCCTCCTTTTTAAAGATTATCAAAGTCTTGGAGAAATACTCCACCTTACTCTTATAATTAAAATGGACAATTTATCTGATGGAAAAATTGTATTTTAGAGGGGGAAATTTTGTCTTCATACTTTTGAATCTAGAACTAGAACCACCACTCCGTCCTGAACTTCTCAGGGCAGTTCTTGACTGGGTGATGGCCATCACTCTCCTTAGGAAAGATCTGTCCCAACTGATTCCTTCCATGTCATTAGTCTTACCATTAATTAAGACTATTACTGATTACAAGAAACATCCAAAATGTCCAGTTAGAAACAGGGGCATATTGGGCTGGCCATATTGCAGCGTTTTTGCCAGAGAGAGAACAATTTTTAAGTTGGAAAAAAATAACTTTAGGAAAGGAGAACCAGAATGTGGAGACAAGAGGAATGGGACCAAAGGCTATAAATTAGGAATTGCCACCTGTCTTAGATAACACCTCTCCCTCCTAAGCATCTGTGCTCTTCAAGCAGTTTAACAGAATCTGGGCTAGGGATGTTGTTCATGATAGCCCCATCCAAGCCAGTCATGAGGACCCACTTCATAGGATGCCCATATGCAACATCTATGGAAAGATAATGAACACCCCACATCTCAGGTAGGATTTATTTGCCCGAATGGAGCCATCTGGGGTGAGCTTAAAGACACCTGAGGATCCACAACTTTCGTATGGACCGACAGATGTGACACGGGAGACCAGGGGAAGCATAATAGGAGGTCAGAGAACTCTCAGGATCTTCCTCTCTTCTAAGATCTTCCTCTCTTCCAAGACCTGCCTCTCTCTAGGAAACTAAATCTCATGATTTGTGTCCAGCATTCATCTTACCCAAGCTACAGGGCTTTAATTCTACAAAAATGCACTGACTCATAAACATTAGGGCTAGAAGGTGCTGTGTTTGGAGTCTGGCTTCCTGACGCAAGGCTCTCTCTTAGAGAGCTCCATCAGAGCAATCACTGAAGCAAACCACTGATACTGTCACATTTAGCCTGGAACCAAGCCCCAGTAACAGTCCAACCACCCTTATTCATACGCAAAGCCCTGCCCATTTCCTCAGGTGTCCTCTGAAGCCTATGCCATCATTTATGACCGATACCTGGCCAAGCAATGGGGATCCCTACAGCACCCTGAAATCAGAGCAGAAACAGCAAAAGGACACATCTCCTTGCATTGTGGCCTTTCAGAACATTTTGTGATGCTAAACTGTTCAAACACCCTTGAAAATCCTGTCTGTATTTAGTTTTCTTCAAGGATCAACATGTTTTCTGAAAAGAACAGAATGACAAAATAGCGAGTGTGTTGCAAAAAGCTTTTGTGAAGAAAAAACTTATTCCAGGAGGTGCAGTTTGCAAAACACTATGTTTAGTAACTATATAATAGCAGCATTTTCTGGCAGTTGAACATCACACTCCTTCTCAAAGGATCCTAAAGCATTTTACAAACACTTGCAACATATGGCCAAGTGCAAAATAGCACCAGAAAAAAAAAAAAAAAAAAGAAAAAAAGAAAAAAAAAGAAGATCCTGTTTGCAGCTTTCTCTCTGATTTTCTGCCAGTAGCTCGTGTGGTCTGATGGCTAGTGCCCTCTCCTTGGATGCCAGGAGGGGATCAAGGCTGTGCTTTTGCAAAGAATTGCTGCCAAAGACCACCACACACAAGTTCAGCTCTGGCATGTTGGTAATCCAGGCTCAAATCCACCACATCCGAGGTCTCGAGTAGGTATCAACCCTATTACACCAAACTCGAAGAGCATCACCACCAACAGCAATGATGGGCCGATAGACCTGTCAGAGGAGCCTCTTCTCCCACTCCCAGCTCCCACAAATGTGGATCTGCTTTCCTGTTGCCACCACCTGGGACCAGTTTGATGGCACATCAGTGATACTGCCCACAGCCCAAGGGACAGCAGTAACTTAAGTCATCGCCCAGCCAAACGTGCACACACTCACTCGTGGGGACCACTCAAGCCTGTGGAGCAAGCACATACTTAGGCTCTCCTCATTGATTTCTGGTTTTCTATGGAAAACTCAGAATATAATTGCTCGGTGTGCAGTTTACCATGTCCGCCAAAGTAAACATTTCCAGCTTTCCAGAAGATCTGTAACAGCTGCCAGCTGTCAAACCCCTTGTTTTGTATCTCATCTAACACATGACAGTTACAGTAGCACAGAGCCCCAACCACCATGTACAGACATTACTTCTGTGCTGGTTTTGGAATAAAAAATTAAAATTAAAAAAAAAATAAAAATACACCTTTCTATTCAACACTTGTTGTTGGGATCTGAGATTCTTGTTGAAGGTCCCACAGGCAAATATTGCTTCATCTTGTAAGACCAGACAAGTCTACTTTCATACAGTCTCCTAAAGCCTTTCCTTAAGTCACATTTAAGTCATTACCAGAGGAAGACATGCTGACAGGGATGGACAAGCTTTCATAATTTTCCCCTTAATGAAGAAGCACAAGGTGGGGTTGATTCCCCCTAAATGGGCAGAATAAAGTGATGACCACACACAAACCATTTATGCAGCCTCCTGCCTTTCCCAGCATCAGAACCAGGGGCTAAGATAACACCAGACACTGAATTCAGCTCCCCATGGGCTCAGCTTTCACATTACAAATAAAAAAAAGCCCTATTGACCTAATCCTGCCTTTTTGTCACTTTTGGCCCCAAAGTAACTCTCCTCTTGGGCCATTCAAGCATTCCAATGTTTTACATTGTCTTCTAAAAGGAACATCTTTCCAAGCTCCACCGCATGGCACAGCAACCGGGATTTGCTGAATTTAAATTTATGACCCTCATGCAATAATTAAAATAAGCGGGTATAAGTCTGGCATGCTGAGAAGAGGCAGCAAAACAGCTGTTAGTTATAAACTTTTCAAAAGAAAGGATGTTTTATGAGCCTCATCAGAAACATTCTTCACTCTTTCATATAGACAGGAATAAAATTTACACATTAGGCACTCCCTATTGTGATTTAATCCCTGCCCCACACAAGGCATTTTTGATCTTGAAGCTGCAAATGCAAACTTTGTACTAGAGTTGGCGGATTGAAGCATTGTAGGAAATAAATGGCAGAGAATCAAAACCCTTTGCACGCCACTCCCATCATACCACTGGGGCTTCTCAAGCCCACGCTCCTACAGAAAGCCAAGGCACAAATCTCCCCACTTTTCCCAGCCTCATGGAGCTTTCACATCGCAAGCAAACGAGCCACTGCCTGGGCCATTAGCAAAGCAGTCCCAAATTAATGTTGCTAATTGAAGTGCATCTCATCTGGGCAAGGAGCCTGGATTCCTCATGGGAAGCTGCCAGCGTGTCGCACCAGAAGGGGTGAAGGTGGCACTAGGGTTTCATAAAATGCCAGCTGGGATTGGGCACGGCGGGTGCCTTCTTCCAATTGCCTGGGTATTTTGGGGTGTCCCAGTGAAATGCTGCTGATGGGCAGGGAAGGAACCCACAGTGTCCTCAGGCTGGATGAGCCAGGAATGGTGATGGAGAGGGCACCGTGGTCCACCAGGTCCCCAAGCAGGAGGTGACACCACCAGAGACAAAGAACATACATCTCTATGAGCATCCTCTTGTACCCGTGGCCGCGCTGCCCGTTGCAGAACTGCCAGGATTTAACTGTTAGAAACCAGACAGGCACAGCTAGAAATGAGGATTATGTGGAGCCGTCGTGATTAATAGCAGTGCAGATTTAGACGGGAAATTAAAGCTGGTGCCTCAGGGCTGAAGCACATCTCTAACTATTAAAAACCAGAGTGAGAAAAAAGGACAAACGATGTGGGAGCAAAATTATCTCCCGCTTCCACTACAGGTCCTTGAAGGAGGCTTTTCTGCCTTGTGGCTCATGATTAAGTGAAAATTTTGGTGCAAGGCTCACAGAAAGCTGGCCAGTCGATGGCAACTTCCAGATTTGTAGCCCCACATTTCCACGGCTGTACACGGTGCCTTCACACAGGTCTAACAGAATCAGACACATTAAAAATAAGGTTGGAGGAATCAGCACTGGTCGCCTCCCAGCCCCTAGAAAACAACGACCAAAAGAAATCAGTTCTCAGAATGGAAAGTCCACACGTAGAACTGCATTTTATACAAACACCTCACTGGTGACCTTTCACGGTGATGTATTGGAGCAACGGCCTTTCCTGCAAAAGTTTAACATAAGCCACTAAACGCTGCCTGATATTTATTCACCGCGGGTTCTGCAAGCAAAGAGAAAAATGTGTATCTTTTACCTTGAACACTTCCATTGGAAGAGGAAAATTTGCTGCATCATTAAGGGATTTTTCCAGAGCGCATTTCCACTCAGATATAGTCTTCAGAGAATAGATATCTAAAGCGACGACAACAGAAAAAAACAACAAAACCAAGAGGTGACTGTTTGGGGATCAAACGTTTCTGAAAGACTTAAGTTTCAATGTCATAAAAATGGACAGTACAAGGGAAATGAACAGTGGGTACGTTCCAAGCTGTACAGCGTGGATAAATTCAACACAAAAGCAACTAGCAGGGGCACATTCAAGAAAGATTGTGTTATATATCCTGGAGTAAAACCCAGAAAAATACATGTCCTTCATTTTCTGCTGAAGAAAGGAGAATTGTACTATCTCATTGCTTGAAAATAACAAACTGTCCTTTGATTTTCAATCCTCAAAATACCTGATGTTTTCTAGTCTGAGAAGCCTCAGATCTTCAGCCAATAGTAGTTAAAGTTGAACAAAGGCAGAAATACTTTTACCAAGGCTTCTGTTCATTGAAAAGTCTTTATTATTATTTCTTATTGCAGGGTTGGGGTTCTTGTGTGGTGGGTGGCGTAAGTGTGGGGAGGAACACCTCAGGTAGATCTCATTTGTTGGTTCCACACTCAAACCAGACTATCACACTAATTCAAAGATTTACACTTATGTATTTTCATCATTATACTTCCAGGCAACATCTTTGTGCAGTGCAGATTCACATTGCTTTCACAGAGTTTCTTTAAATAGGCTTAATATTATTAAATCATTAGATTAACAAGCCCTTTATGGTTCAGTGCAATGAAATGCCTATGAATCATCAAAGGAAACAATGTAGGAAACAATATTATCATGAAGAACATTATATTGGATTTACTTCTGCCCTAGAAAACATATTGTTATCCTGCACATAACAAGTTATTGCAGAACATTCATATCAAGGTCTTAAAGAGACAAGATAGGTAGATAGATTGCAACAATTATTAAAATGGAAATGAACATTTACTCAGTAATAAACTTGAACCTTGATATGGAGTGAACAGTGCGAAGCTTTTCTTTAGTCAGTTTGGCTTTACGCACTTACATCACAGTCCAATTTGGTCCAATTTGCATTTAAATTCTGTTCATCTAACAACCATATATATTTACTAGCTAGCAAAGATTTACTGCTGTATCTTACAATTCTGAAGGAGGGAATAAAAAATATGTATTAAAAAAAAGGAACTGGCAAGCACTGTTTTCACCTAGCACTATCGGTACAAGGGAATTTTATGCTCTGATCTGAACAGATTTAAGACCTTATCAAAATAGGATTTGCAGAATCACTCAGTGGAAGTGGATGTATTTATACTTCCAGTATATCAAACCTCGCTACTTCAGAGCCGACATCAAGGATATGCATATGAATTTAAACACACTTAAAGGGAAATATTAACCTTTCAGGGTGGTATTTTTAATTCCTCAGATGTCTGGTTATTAACAGGAATATGCAATTCAAGTCTTTGTTTACAGCACGTGCAGTGATCACAAGTGTTAAGGAGTGCACTCTTTAACTAACTGTTCATTATTTTAAAGCTTTGCTGCTCTGGTTCTCCCTTACTTGCAAGAGCTCTGATCAGTTCGAAGTGCAGGGAGAGAAATCATTCACCTTATTCCTTCCTTTCTGATTTAATTGAGGCCAAAAAGGGAAACAGGATGATTTTGCCCCAAGCTGCAACCAGCCTGTTGTTTCAACTAACAAAAAGTCTGAGTTTTGGAAACCCCTGCTTGATGGTCCCCAGACAGAGGAAGCTAAAAACAGACTCTCATTTTCTACCTTGATGGCAGTGAATCACAGAATCACATAGGTTGGAAAGGACCTTTTAAGATTATCTAATCCAGCCAATGAAACAAAAAAAACCACAACAAAACAAAAAGCCAAACAATAAAAAACCCATAAACAAACAAAAAAAAAACCCCACACAAACCACACACCAACCCAACACAAATCCATATCCTCAAGCACCATGTCGACTCCTCTCTTGAACACCTCCAGGGATGGTGCCTCAACCGCCTCCCTGGGCAGC
>BJBW01007359.1:5177-58777 GCA_004320125.1 Scolopax mira | reverse complement strand
GACAACAGGATGCCCATGAGCCAGCAATGTGCCCTTGTGACCAAGAAGTCCAACAGCATCCTGGGGTGCATCAAGAAGAGTGTGGCCAGCAGGTCGAGTAAGGTCATCCTGCCCCTCTACTCTGCCCTGGTAAGGTCCCATCTGGAGCACTGTGTCCAGGTCTGGGCTCCCCAGTTCAGGAAGGACAGGGAACTGCTGGAGAGGGTACAACAAAGGGCTATAAAAATGATTAAGGGAGATGCTGGAGCATCTCTCCTATGAGGAAAGGCTGAAGAACTTGGGTCTTTTCAGTCTTAAGAAGAGAAGACTTCGGGGGGATCTGATCAATACTTACAAATACTTAAAGGGAGGGTGTCAGGAGGATGGAGCTGGTCTTTCCCCAGTGGTGCCCAGTGACAGGACAAGAGGAAATGGGCCCAAACTTGAATATAAGAAGTTTCACCTAAACATGAGGAGGAACTTCTTTACTGTGAGAGTGGTGGAGCACTGAAACAAGCTGCCCAAGAGAAGTGGTGGAGTCTCCTTCTCTGGAGACATTCCAAACCCACCTGGACATGTTCCTGTGCTCTAGATAGACCCGCTCTGGTGGGGGGTTTGGACTAGATGATCTCCAGAGGTCTCTTCCAACCCCGTATGTTTCTACAGTTCTAACCACACAGCCTTTTTGGATTACCCAAGTTTCTAAGTAGCCTCCAGCTGAAAAGCCAAACAAACCACCCATCGGTGGGCCAGAAGCAGAGCCAGCATAGGCAAGGCAACGTTGCCACCGACTTCTGGCCACCAGTGCTGGACCAGGCTCTGTGGCCAGCACACAGACACTGCACGTACCACAGCCCTACACGTGGGGAGCACAAACACTGCTGCAGCACGCACACCGTAGGGGATAGAAACTGCAATCTAATACATACGCCTTCCAGTAAATTGGCAGGTGCAGTCCGGGCGCCGGTCAAATCATGGATGAGAAACTCCGTCCAGTCCATGTATTTCTCTTTGATCGCTGGGGAGGGCGAGGAAAGAAAATAAATGCTTAGCTCAGCAGACTGAAATGGACTTGCTGTGCGTATTTTAGAGACATCTCCCCAGGGTCTACCAGCTCTAATGTTTTGGATACAATTCCAAAGGAAGCTGGTTTGTTGTCCAGTTCCTCGGGCAACCCATGCACATGGTTAAACCCCAAAAATAAGTGAAGGTGTTGCTCCATTGCAGCCATTGACAGTGATTTACAACATTGTGGTTTATCATCTCCACCTCTCCCATTCAAAACTGGCTGCTGCTTGTGTAACCACTCATTTCCTGCTTACCACATAGGCTCAGATATGATTTATAAAGTCCCTTTGTATGTTCACTAATGACCTCAGAGGAAAAAAAGCTGTGCAAACTTTCAGTTCCTTGACAGGACAACAAAAACTCCAGGTGCTTGCCCCCACAAAGCACAAGAACCAACCCTGAAAACATTATGTGTCAGCTACCACGTCAATACACTTGCAAGAAGAAAGAATTTATCAATAAACTTCTATTTCATTTTTTTTAAAAAAATAAATAATTTTTGAGCAAACATTGTAAGCCTGTTCTTCAGGGACCCATACCCAAATAGTTTTATAAGATTTGAACCAAAATGTATAAATGTTGCCCCTGGAATTCAAATTCTGGTTGAATTCTTGTTGAAATCAGTAAAAGTTGGGCACCAAAAGGCAATTCAGCAAATCCCAGTTTAAGAGATTCAGACACCTCTTCAAATGCATTGTGCAATCAGAAACCCCGAAACCAGACTTTAATTCTACCTGCCTGTAAATAGGAATTAAATTACATCAGAAACATTTTTCTATCCCAAGAATCTTACCTATATGTTAGACAATTAACAGTAATATAGTTATGTTCCTAATACAGCAACACCTCTAGAGGGGAAAAATCACAAGCATTTGAAAATGAAACATTTCCTCTGAACAAACAACTGCATACATGGTTTAAAGACCACTACCCCACAGGGTAGGCCAGGAAGGGCTGTAATTAACCATCTTAAGTCCAAAATAATTAAATGATAGCAGCCCCCATGTCTTGCTCAAAGGAAGCGGACTCCTTTGCTGCTTGGTTTAGGGAAATACCACGTTAGTCAATCATGAGCAAACCAGTCTGAAGCACTTTGTGTTTTCACACATCAGGGTGGCTTTTCTAAATGTTTTAAAAGCTCGTTGACTGTGACTTCGCATCCCTTCCCAGAGGTGAGCGTCAGCTACCGCGATGCCTTGACAATGCAGAACCTGAGCTGTGGGACCTCTGAGATGGTGCAATCCCAATGGCTAGAGCAGGAGGACTTCAGACTGCAAATGCAAACAGCAATGTGAGCACAAATATTGCCAGCACTGCCTCCAGACAAGGAGACAAAACCTTCTCAAAATGCATCCCTCAACCTATCTGCAGCCAAGCAGTGAAGTAAAGACATGCAAAGACAGAGAACTGGGTTTTACAAAGGACAGTTAAAGCCATAGAATCACAGAATGGTTTGGGTTGGAAGGGACCTTAAAGATCATCTAGTTCCAACACCCCCTGCCATGGGCAGGGACACCTCCCACTTGACCAGGTTGCTCAAAGCCTCATCCAGCCTGGCCTTGAACACTGTCAGTTCCCCAACCTGGGCCTGTGTCTCACCATTCTCTGAGTGAAAAATTTCTTCCTGAGATCTCATCTAAATCTCCCCTCTTTCAGTTGAAAACTGTTACCCCTCGTCCCATCACTCCATGATAAAGAGTCCTCCACCATCTTTCCTGTAGCCCCTCTAGGTACTGGAAGGATGCTATAATGTCTCCCTGAAGCCTTCTCTTCTTCAGGCTGAACAACTCCAAACTCTCTCAGCCTGTCCTCACAGCAGAGATACTCTAGTCCTCTGGTCATCTTTGTGGCCCCCCTCTGGATTCCTTCCAACAAACAGGTCCGTGTCCTTTCTACGTTGGAGTCTCCAGAGCTGGACCCACATGCTCAAGGCTGGGTTTGCTTCCAGCGTGGGTGCTTTGGCACACTTGGTCTCTGGCCCATATGCAGTTTGCACCCTAAATACCTTATGCAATCCATAGAGTTGGCCACAGACAAAGGCAGAAGCCATGCCCAGCAGACTGCATACCAAACCTCATTTCTGAGTTGTGCTCCTTCCCCAAAAGTAATCTCTCCCAGTGTCTCCTGAACTACACATTCAGTTTATAGATCTAAATGACTTTGAAAGTGCATTTAAATGTATTTCAAATTAGCAAACTTTAAAGTGCTGGATTTAAGCCTTTACAAAATAACACTTAAGGCAGCCTGGAAACACTCTAAGTCTTTTCAGGACTGATTTTGCATGATTTCTGGAAGATTTATGACTTTTGCATTATTTAAGATGAAGGAAGAGCCTGAGAAGAAAAGGTTTATACATTGCACTTTCTCGCTCAACATTCCTGTTGTGTACACAAGTTCCTGTCCACCTACATTAGGGTAAAGAAAACAAGCTTCATTTTGGCATCAGCAAGAAGACAGTAATTGCTGTAATGAATAAGACTGGAGTCCCTCTAGTTGAGGCTTCTGCCTCTCTCTGCGAACAGCACTGGGTGCATCAGAGAAAGGTGCAAGTTGAACTTCATTTTGGCTCATACCCACAAAGTTGTCAGCCAAATTTTGAATGCCAGAACTTCATTACTAAGGAATGACAAATGTGATAAAAAGAACACGGTTCAAACTTTCAAAGCTGGCAGGAGGTGGGGATGGGGCGGGGGGGGGAGAGGAATAGGATTTTAAAAATTGACAACAGATTTCAGGGGCTTCCATTTCCAGACGCCCGATTTGAGATGTCTCAATGATGCCCAATTCACAGATCTTGCTGTCTGTCAGTCAGTCACCCTTCTAATGACTCTCAAAACCATAAAAAAAACCATTAAAATCCCTTGTCCTTTTTAAAATACTTGCACCTCACAGGTCTTCGACACCTAAATAAAATGAGGCGCTTCTCCATATTCAAATCCAGATTACGGGCTTTCAAAGTCCAAAAGTGCCAAAGTGACTTCTATTTTCGGACTAAGCAGACTCGGCTGAAAAAACAAGCTACTTCCTGTTTCTGAGTGGTTTATGAGCCATCCTCCTGAAACAAATCTAGTATCTGGTGTTTTGCTTTATTTTATTCTTCTATTGTGATGCAGATAAAAGGACTCTGAAAACCTCTGATTGCACTGGACGTTTTAGGAACAGGGATTTGCACTTTTTTCTGTGCCTATAGAGGGCAATCGGTCTTCTCAGTACCGCAGTTCAAGTCATTACAATGCAAATATTAATTTTTAGTAGTAATGAAGTGAATCTGAAGCATCACGATATCTGCAAAAGCCTTTGAGGACCAAGCAAAATGTTAAACAAGAATATTCAAACAAAGGAAATCCACTGGGTAAATGAGAATGGCTGGCGGTGTAATGCTTGGGTGCCCAACCTCAGCATCTATCTCAAGTGATGCTGGTGCTTTTCTGGTGTATCAGACTCAGCACCTGTGAACCAAGGCACTGATTTTTAACCAGTAATTCACGTTTTCACTTGTTAGCTACAGGAAAAGACTCAATTGAATTTTTCCTACTGAAGAGAGGCTGGAAGAACTCTGCTTTTAGAGCCCATCTGCAGCTGGCTAGTCAATGGGTGGGATGGGAAGGTGGACAGGAGGAAGGATCCTGTTCCACAGGGACCTAAATTCCACTAGTATTGCTACTTTCAAAATAACTTTTCCTTCCTTTAATAACTTTAGTGAGTCAGGAGTGGTCTGTGGACCTCAGATATCTGTTTTGTCCACTTTTCAATGGATCCATCTTCCCAGAAGACCTCTGTAAGCCTCCCCCACACTGAATGCACTTTGGGGATCTCAGCTAACATCTGTGGTGCCGTGGGAGCCAGGGAAGACACACACACAAGAAATAAAACAAACAAAATCTCATAAATCCTTTTGTGCAAGGAGGTAGGTCCTTGTACAAAAGTCAAAAGCCTCAGAGGACAAAAATATGTCCTTCAAGCCTTCAAATGGAAAGACTCTGACAAGTCCTCTCCAACCACAAAGTGTGATGGGCACAAGCAGCAATTTACAAGCACACAATTAATGTCACCCTAATTTATGCCAGCCTACTTCTTAGGGAGTGGCACAGACTCAAAAGGTGGTAAGAAATCTTCATAGTAAGAAAGTCTCTGGTACTTCTACCTGGATTGCACAGGAGGAAACATCCCTCATTCTTCACAATCCAGGGAGCTGAAAGAACTGTCAGGAGGACTTCTACCAATGCACAAATCCTCTCCAAGCAGGGCTAAGCACTGAAAGCTCCCTGGTCCCTTTGCACACCCACCCTTCCCTCACCAGGCAGAGCTCACCTGTAAAGATGGCACCTTGGAAAGAGACTGTCACCCACCCCACAATGGGGCTCCAGATAGGCCCAACAATATGAAATCATTTGAGATACTCTAGTTACATTGAAGCGACTTTGGAAATGATATCGGAAGCAGTGAGGCCTTGGTTGACCAAGACAACAGTCACATAATCACACTGATTGATCCTCTAAAGCATAAGACTTTGACGCTCTAGGAGGACACAGCTTGGCCGAGTCCCACCACTACTGTAACAGACCCACCTCAGTGCCAGTCCCGTGGTCCTGCACAGGGTCTGCTGTGCAGAGAAGTGACCAATATGAGATGGTGCAATGGTCTGAGACCCTGGGGGCCAACTGCCATCAAGTTTATCGTAGCCGGTGGAAGTGATTCAAGAGAAGGAGAGATACGGTAACAGGAAAAAAAGGCTCACTTTTTTTTCCTGATGCCACTGATTAAACACCAGATAATCCAGAGAGGAGACAGGTATTAGCAACACTCTCACCATGGAAAAAGCATCGGTCAGAGCTTGCACCGTGTTAGACACAGCACAGCCCAAACACAAGGCATGCATCACATACAGAGATGCTCCCAAAATGCTGGTGCTTTTGTAACTGCTTTCCTTTCCAGGTTTAGCAGGTGACACCACAGCCCCGTGTGGAGCTGCAGCCTGTGTACGCAGATGTGCTGGTTTCCTTTGGATCAGGTTCAGTTCATGCTGGAGCTGGCATGGGTGGTTGCCTTCCCATCTCTGTAGCTCCAAGGCCAGAGGCTTTAAAGCATCTTCCTGCCACAAAAATGCCACAGAACCACCTGCCTTAGAGCAAAGCAGCCCAAAACAGAGACCAGATCTACACATTGCTGGGCCAAGGCGTACCCATAAGTGGAGCCCATAGTTCTGCTGCAGATTGCACTCATGCAGAACTAACTGCACTGAGAGGAAAAAACACCTGGATCTAGATCACTATAGAAAACCTAAGAAAGATCCCACATCTCCCCAATTCCTGAGGAGCACCTCAGGAGTGGTTGTGGTGCACCAACCTCAAAAAGGAGTTGTAGGGGTACACCAATTCCCAGACCCAGCACCAAGATGGGCTGGTTGAGGCTGAGCACCAGTCTGACAGACCTTGGTGAAATTATCCACACCTGCAAAAGTAAAATCCAAGTATCCATGCTTCACTGCAGTCTTTGCAGAACACCACCTTTGTGTCTTGCACAGGAAAAGGCAAAGCCCTCCTGCCTCCTTCAATCAAAAATATTATTTCAGAGAGCAGCTTCCAGTTTGGCAAATAATACAGCAAATTCTTAAATTAGAAAGAAAAAGTACTCTTCCACATTAAGACTATTTATTTCCACAGGTTATAAAACTGAGCTCCCCTTCCACAGGGCTGAACCTCACCAAAAAAATGGATGGCACCCAATAGCCCTCCAATAACAATAATTCCTCCCACTTCTTTCTCTGCTTGATTCACTCTGCCCCCAACCTCTCTGACTCCCATTCCTCTCTGCCATTTTCTCACTTTTACTCATTCCTATCATTTTCCTTCTCCGGGCTGTGGCTGGACTTCACTGCTCCAAACCCGGGCACCACCACAGCACCTGAGGACCAGGGTCTGCTGCAGCCTGGCCAGTGGTTCAAGTGCGAGAAGTGCCACTAGCGTCCCTCACCATGCCCCAGGTTTCACCATCAGCTGCTCAAAACCAGCCCTTTCCCCTTGCCCTGTGACCACAAAAGCCATGGAAATAGTGGCCAAAAAGGGCCACAGAGCTGCAACCCCTTCACCACCGCATCCCCGTGGATAGCCAGGGCAGCGGCTTCATTCCTGGTGCAAAACTGGCTGCCCCCACACTCCCGTAGACCTCTGTGCCCTTCCTCAGCCACAGTGTATAATAGGTTCAGATTTATCTGCCTCTCTAGAGAAATAAGAGATTAAAAGAACATTTACAGTCCTGTGAAAGCCCTGAGTCACAGGCACTCCGTTCAGTGAATATGAGAGACTATTACCACAGCTCTTGGGATTTTATCTGCTCTCCCAGTAGCTGCTGTTTGTCTTAAAGCCACTTCTCCCAGGGTCATAGGTTTATATGAAAATCCACATTTTGTTTTGATTTTTTTTGTTTGGTTGTCTTTTTTTTTTTTTTCAAGAACAGTACACTGCAAAGCACAGGAAAAAATATGAAATCTGAAAGACTGAGAAGACAATGGAAAGAACATGTACTTTTTTTTTTTGGCCTTTTTATGATTTATTTTTTCCCCAAAGTCACTCCCTCAACTGACAAGGGTTTACAGCACCCTTGCTGCAAATAAGCAATTCTTCAGAAACACCTTTACGTATCTTGTGGATACCCTTGCCCTTCCTAGTCACAAGGGAAGGTATAAGAAGCACAAACAGAAGTCAAATGGGTCAAGACCATGTTTCCAGCCACCAGGGAGCAAGTAGCATTACATTACTTCAAAATAACACATAAATCATGATCATAGAATAGTTTGAGCTGGAAGGGACCTTTAAAGGCCATCTAGTCTAAGAACCCTGCAATGAGCAGGGACATCTTTTATTAGACCAGGTTGCTCAGAGCCCCATCCAACCTGACCTGAAATGTTTCCATCCACCACCTCTCTGGGCAACCTGGACCAGTGTTTTACCACCCTCAGCATAAAAAAGTTCTTCCTCGTATCTAGTCTAGATCTCTCCTCTTTAAGCATAAAACCATTATCTTTTTTTCTATTCTAACAGGCCTTGCTAAAAAGTTTGCACCCATCTTTCCTGTAGGCCTCCTTTAAGTACTGGAAGGCTGCTACAAGGTCTCCCCAGAGCCTTCTCTTCTCCAGGCTGAACAGCCCCCAACTCTCTCAGCCTGTCCTGACAACAGAGGTGCTCCAGCACTTGGATCATCTTTGTGGCCTCCACTGGACTCACTCCCAACAGCTCCATTATCTTTCGTGTGATGAGGCCCGAGAGCTGGATGCAGTACTGCAGGTGGGGTCTCACCAGAGCCAAGTAGAGGGGCAGAATCCCCTCTTTTGTCCTGATGGCCATGCTTCTTTTGATGTGGCCCAGGACATGGTTGGCCTTCCAGGCTGCAAGCACACAATGTCAGCTCATATAGCGCTTCTCATTCACCAGTATCCCCAAGCCCTTCTCAATCTTTTCATCCTCCAGTCTGTTCTTATACCAGGGATTGCTCTGACCCAGGTGCAGGACCCTGCACTCAGCCTTGTTAAACCTCATGAGGTTTACACAGACCCAACTCTTGCACTCTGGATGGCAGCCTGTCCCTCAGGTGTGTCAACCACACCACTCAGCTTGGTTTCATCAATAATGGTAATATAAAACAACACATAATTCAGAATTGAACACTTATTCCCATCTATCTACCTAGCATTTGAGTACATGGAGCACAAGACTGCAGGCATGAGGACAACCTAACACTAGGTCATCTGAAAAGACCTGTGCCACTGCCACCAGTAACAGGGCCCAAGACAAGTAATCACATCAAATGATGTTCATTTTTGTCCTTTAAAAAAAAAAAACAACCATCGTTAGAAAAAAAAAAGTTTTTTTCATGGCCTGTGGCTGGTTTTTTTTAATAATTCAGAATCACCAACAACCTGTTGACACCTCTACTAGCAAATCCCCATTGGACCCCCTCAACCTCTAAACAACAGAGAATCAGTTTTCTCATATGTGAAGTGCAGACCAGCATCTTAAAAAGCTTTATAAAGTGGTTTAAAAACTTTGGGATAAATCTGCTAAGTCACAACACTGTTATTGTGGCAAATATTCTAATTATTAAATACTTAACCCCTTCCTAGGATTGGAATGAACAAAAACGGTTCACAAAGAGGAATTATAGCTGAAACAAACCTGGGCTCTTCTTGTCACTCCATTATGAAACAAGGTAAAATATCAGGGTCTCATAAAAAACCCAATTTTTCTAAACAGGTAATTCAGGATTTTCAAAATTTCATGTACAGATTCTTATATACATAATTAAAGTTAAGATATGCAAGTTTTGAAAATGTAAATAGCATATTGCAAAAAATATAGAAACCTTATAAAATTGATATTTCCTTTATTTTGAAAGTTGTCATAGTTGTCACACATTTGATGCAATATTTATGTGCTATAAAAGTCTTAACATGTATATAACTGTGCTACAAAGTTCTAAATGATGGAGTCAAAATGAGATGTCTTCCTATCAAAATAACATAGAATGCTAAAACAATTTGTTTAGACTTCACCCATCAACACAATTTGTCGCAAGTGACACGTTCTCACAAAATATTTCCATTTTGATAAAACAGAATTTTGACAGAAAATGGTTGAATCCAAACATTTTCATTTGGCTTGCTGAACTGTGTATGTCCCTGTGAACCAGCCTGGATGTGGCAATGGGACGGGGGAGTGAGTGCTGTCCCTGCTCCGTGCATCCCCCTGTGTCCCCACGCAAAGGGCTCAGGCTGTGTCTACACTGCCTTTGAACCATCCTCAAGTCCTTAGGACAGGGAACAACACCCTCTGCTGCATACTCTACAAAGCCTCATACAAGATCCCTCATTGGGAATTTCCAAAGTAAAATGAAACAAAAAAATTTTTTTTTAAAAAGCTACTTATTGATTTTCCAGCATTTTCTCTAATAATGACTGCTCGTTTTGGATTCTTTAGTGGGGTGCCTGGAAAAAGCCAAACGGGGCTGGAGACACCTTCAAACAACTTTCCTACTTAAAACTTCAAACAGTCCTCTGTTCTCACACCAACATAGTTCTGTGGCTTGAAACGGATCACAAAGTAATGAAAATGCAGTGCCAGAAAAATAAAAAAAAAAGATGGGCATCAAAAGCTGTTGATCTGATTTCCTGATGATGCAGCCATAAATATCAAAAGATATCAACTTCAGAGCTCAGGCATCACCTTTCATACACCTGTCTTAAATATGGAAAGCCTTCAAAGAAAAAATGACATAGAGGGGATTTTCACAGAAACTAGAAGTTATAAGCAACTGTCCGTCAAAGAATACATGTGCTCAAAATGCATTCCTGGAGTCAGCAGTACACTGTGGTCCTGTTCATATGAATTTACTACAGGCTAATAAACAGATGTTAGAAGGAAGCATGATACCTGTAGGAGAATGAGTAGCTCTTGTATACTGTCAGAACATGCTGCTTTAAGCTATCAATTGATCTACTACCTCTTATCACTCTTAATTACCTTTTTTTTTAATAAATAAAATTTAAAATGTGTAAACTTCAAATTAATCTTATTTGTTTAGCCCACATGAGTTACTTCTTATAATAGTACTCTGCATGATTTTGAAACTGTCTTTAAAATACTTGGCGAGCTCTGGTTTTTCAGGCTACCCAAAACACCCTGATCCCATTCCTAAAAGACTACCCATGCTGCACTTTTTATGGTCTTGACCCAAGAAAGGGCCAATGCACAGCCTTTGACCCTTGCGTACCCAATTCTGCATGCAAAAGCACTGCCTCGATTAGCAAAAGTAAAGAGAAGTAAAACCAAAGAAAGGCACGAACACATGCTTTGGGTTTTGACCTGAAGAATTCCCTTACAGTTTTTCCTATGCAATTGCACTGATATTTAGTATAATGCGGCTGTTATCCTTCCTGCTGCCATTCGGGGTTTCTAGAAATGATCTACTTATATTCTCTCAGTGAAAATTACCAAGTTCACATGCAAAAAAAAATGTCTCATTGTCAACAGGAGACTTTACTTCCCAATATCCTTTGAGTCCTTCACAGACATACACACTATTCCCCTTGGGCTTCCCTAGACCTTAATTAACTGTTATTTTTTTAACAATAAAAAAGCAGCGGGTGGTTTGGGAGTTGCTTTTCATTTCTTTAAGCTTGCTCTGGCCCATGCTCTGTCTCCAACCCAGCTGTGGGAACCACAGCTAGAAGAAGGAAAGGATGTAGATGTGGGATGCTGTAGAACAAAAGTGTGTTTGTGCAGCAAGGTTGAGTGGATGCTATTTTGATAGGATGAGGGGTAATGGTTTCAAACTGAAAAAGGGGAGATTTAGATTAGTTATTTGGAAGAAATTCTTTATTATAAGGGTGGTGAGACACTGGCTCAGATTGCCCAGAGAAGCTGTGGTTGCCCCATCCCTGGAGGGGTTCAAGACCAGGCTGGATGGGGCTTTGAGCAACCGGGTCTGGTGGGAGGTGTCCCTGCCCATGGCAGGGGGGTTGGAACTCGATGATCTTTGAGGTTCCTTCCAACCCAAACCATTCTATGATTCTGTTACAATGAAGGTACCTGGAAGATCCTGCAGAGATCCTCTCCATTAACTCACTGCAGCTCAGGAAGCCTGGCAAAACACTTTGCCAAGCGACAAATAACTGGTAGGGGGGTCACCACCCACAACTGCTGAGGCACTTCCATGCAGTAGGTTCAGCTGTCCTCACCCCAAACACAGCATTATGGAAGCAAATACACTTAAGAGACCGCTGCTACATCTTTCTGCTTACTGTTAGAACTGCCCAAGACCAGAAAAGAAATTTGCCTAATAAATCCCATCAGTGTGGTGACCTCTGTGCCATTAACCCATATCAGCCTGCCTTGATTAACTGAGTACAACAGCCTCAGGTACCCATCCTGTGTGCACGCTGCAGTAAATGATCTACTCATAAGTACTGTGATTAATTACTTCCCTTCAGTTAAAGTCAATACTCTACTTGCACTGGATTATTTAAAATAAATTAAAAAAAAAAAGAAGGGATAAAAAGCAGAGGTGTGTTGATAACGGGAAGCGGCTCTGCTCTATCTTGGTGGCATCATCTATCAATTGCAATCAGATTACGTAGATAAAGAACAGCAGCAAATTTATCAGCTCTATTTGCAGTTGTCATGTCCCTTCACTGTAACAAGACTTCAGTTAAGTATAGTCAGGGACCACCAAGATGTAGGACCGCTCTCCCTCGGGACTAGAGGAACTGGGGAGGAGGGAGAGCAAGACGCAGGGGGGAGATCATAGAATTATAGAATCATTTCAGTTGGAGAAGACCCTTGGGATCATGGAGTCAACCCTACTCTATAAAGTTCTCCCCTACACCATATCCCCCAACACACCTAAACGACTCTTAAACACGTCCAGGGATGGCGACTCAGGCAGCCTATTCCAGTGTCTGACCACTCTTTCTGAAAATTCTTTCCTAATGTTCAGTCTAAACCTACCCTGTTTACCTACCTCCCTCAAGGGAACTTGAAGCCATTCCCTCTTGTTCTGTCACTAACTACCTGTGAGAAGCATCAACCTCTCTACAGTGTCCCTTCAAGTAGTTGTAGAGAGTGATGATGTCTCCCCTCAGCCTCCTCCTCAAACTAAACCATCCCAGCTCCTTCAACCGCTCTTCACAAGATTTATGCTCCAGCCCTTCACCAGTTTTGTTGCCTCCTCTGCACTCGCTCCATCACCTCAATGTCTCTCTTGTACTGAGGTGCCCAGAACCATACACCATACTCAAGGTGTGGCCTCACCAGTGCTGAGTACAGGGGGGACAATCACCTCCCTGCTTCTGCTGGTCACACTATTTCTAATACAAGCCAGGATGCCATTGGCTTTCTTGGCCACCTGGGCATCCTGCTGGCTCATATTCAGCCACTTGTCAATTAGAACCCCCAGGTCCTTTTCTGCCAGGCAGCTCCAGCCACACTTCCCCAGTCTGCAGTGGTGCAGGGGGTTATTGTGGCCTAAGTGCAGGACCTGGCACTTGGTCTTGTTGAAGCTCATACCATTAATGTTGGCCCAATGATCCAATCTATCTAAGTCTAAGATGATGGCAAGAGAAAAGGGAAGCTCATCTCTTCCCCCCCTCTGCCTCTCAGGAGGTGCAACCAATTCATTCACCTGGTCTCTCAATAGAACTGCAAGTCACCTGTGGCCACCCAGCATCAACGGGATGGTATTTAAGGATGAAGCATTCAACTTTTCAGAGTATTTACTATGTGTAACCCTATTTATTTGTTTATTTACATTAATTTCACCTGGAACACAACTCTGGAACCTCGCCATCCAGACTAGGTGCTAAACAACAGAGTCATCCCCATTACCCTACCACAAACTGGGACGAGCAGCTGCCTGGCAACTCACTTGGGAATGCAAAAGATCTTCCAGACACAAACATTTTTATGTTGGGTCAGCTATCTGGTCTCTTCTATCTGCAGCATGAATGAAGGATGATTATTCCGAATTTGCTGATTTTACCAATGGGGTAAAAAAGGGATGACTTTATTCTTGGCTACCTATGCAATAAATTAGAGGGAAAGCTGATGCATCACTACAAAGGTCATGCTGTTTCATACAGAGCAAGCGGTTTTCACTTCCCCAAAATTTCTTACCTAGAGGGAAATTGTAGATTCTTTGCGCGTAGCAATACCACTGGTCCCTGCCCAATTCAATTTGAGGTACAAAGGTAACTAAATCTCATTGTTATCAACAGAAATGAAGCAGGAACGGCTGCCTTAAATGGTCTCAGACCTGTACACACACAGAGAGAGATTTCCTGGAAGGGGTTTCTGAAAGCCAGGCAATGCCCAGCGTTCGAAAGCTCTGAACAAACCATATAACCACGGGGGTTCCTGAATCATTAGTATCAATGTCCATTAGGGTGGCAGCTCACTGTGAAAACGAGCATCTGAACTCCACGGCTCTCGCCACTTAACCCCAAGCCTCCACGTACGTTCCTTGATTATTTTTCTCCTCCACCTGCATTAAGCGCCACGCTCAATGCGCAGAAGAGATGCATCATGTGTGATGAGAGCTCAAACTCCCAATCTTCAGACCCGGGAGTCTTAATGAGCACCTTGTCAAATGAGCAATTCCGGAGCATTCAGGGCGGCGGGGGTGGGGTGGGGGGCGGCAGAAGGAACCTGGTATTTTGATTGTAATTTCTAAATCCATTTTTATCCCATAGAGATAATAAAAATAATAATGAATAGAGATAATGAAAAATAATAATGAATTGGTTTGTGTTTTTTTTTTTCCTGAGGCAAAATTAGCACCTTCACCAAAGTGCTCAGAAGCACCCCAGACCTCAGGGTGGGACTGCAGGAGATGGGTTACGTGTGTAACCATGGGTTATGGGTATGTTAGTTATGAGACACAGGTACGTACGCCACATTCCCTGCACCAAACTGCTCTTAGAGGGTACATGCACAGGTATTTGCTTCCAAACTGGAGAATCTGGTTTCTTGCAGGCACGGAGATCTGCTGTTGCAGGTAGACAGAGATGCACAGGCGCTTTGTAAAGCCCTGATCTAAAAGTTTTGAAAGCCATGGGGGAGGATGCATGTGTGCTGCTTGCCCATCATCATCCTAGTAAAGCCTACAGATGATAGTGCTTCATATGCTCCCTGTGTACTAGATCCAGGAGAGAAATGTAGAAAGAAGAAAAAAGGTATGTCTACAAAGCAAAAAGCAGGAAATCCTGGATAAATCCCTATGCCAGTTAGCATCCATAGCCACAGACAGAACTACTGCAATGTAGCCATCAGTTCAGTTCATACCCTGAAATAGTATCTCTGACCACTGCTGGGCACACACCGGACCATGCCAACATTTGTCATCAATTACTCTGGGGGTCTTTTACATAATAATGCATTTCCCCAAATCCCTCTGATGCCAGAAAGAGGAGCTAGGGGAGAAAAGGAGGTCTGGAGGTTACCCGATCCGGATCCAAATGCCAAACCCTCTCCCCTTGGCTCACCATTGCAAATGGACATCAGAGGCACTTTTATGCCCTGTCTGTTTGGGATCTCTCGGGTCAGCCCCAAATGGAGTCTGTGGCATAACAACATCTAGAAGTTATGGTCCATTCTGTAAGAGGATGTCATTGCTGTATAAATATTGTGCCCAAGGCTCTGACCTCACGCCTCCAAACCGGATCCAATTATCTCACATACTGAGTGCCTTTCACACTTCTAAATCCTGCGGTGGCTTTCTGAAGGCTATTCTTTGGAGGCAGCTCTGTAGAATGCAGCAAATTTGCAGCAGCACCATGTTCTTACATAAAGCAGTTCACTGCACAATTACCCTTTTTTTTTTCCCTAGCAATGCCAACAGTCCATAGCAAATATCCACTATGAACATAAGCATTAAAACTTAGAAGACAGATAGAGAAACCTGATGTGCAAGAACTCCATTCTGGATTTGGCATTTTTTTTTAATTTTCCATCTTCTACAGAAATATAAGAATCAGCAGGGAGGATGATTGCATTTTATGATATGCATTGTATTGTTTAATATACTACAGGAGAATCATTAAGACAACTCTTTCTTAGCTCTGGTGGGAAACATCAATTGAAAAAAAAAAAAAGCAAATTTAGATTAATGGTTAAAGGGTTCTCTTCTGTTACCAAATTCACCAGATATGCACGAGCCCCAGAAAATAACCAAAACCACTTTTGTTTTTTTTCTGCCTTTAGATAGACACTGCAAGTCTAGATTCACTTCACCCTACACAACCTATCTAAAATTTAACCATCTAGTCTCAAATTATCTGTGATTATGAGGTACTACGTCTACAGGCAGGTGAAACACGTTCCTGGCTGGATGGCCACAGACCAGCAGTCTCAAACCCTGTCTTCTTTTGAAGACAGGAGCAGTAATTTGAATGAAAAAGCAAGTCATCATGAGCTTCTGCCTGGACTCTGAGCCTAAGGGCAAAGATGCATCTCAGAGAGGAAGCAAAGGGATAACTTGTTGGAAAACCCTACCAGGACTCAGGTGGGAGGCTGGTGCCATCATACTCGAGTTGGTGAAGAACAGAGCTGTGAGGTACAAGCAGCAGAGCAGGACGCACTAGGTCTAATTTCATGATTTGCCCATGGTTCTCCCAAAATCTCACTGTTCGTGCCCAGAGCATAGGACTATAACAGAAATCTAACCATGCCCAAGAGTGAGCCAACACGCTGCCAAATTACCACAGAATTGGCCAACAAGCCTCACTTACCATGACTTCACCTTCTGACACCCCATGAAGCAGAAACATGGGGTTTTTTAAAAAAAAAAAATAAGGCAAAACTCATTTTGCACTTTGCAGTGTGTCTATAGTTAATCAAAATTGTATTGCCACCTTTAAGGATCAAATCCCACTTAATCATTTTGGAGCCTCTCGGCTACGTGACGTAAGCACCACAAATCAGTACCTACGGGGGCGTTATGAGCATTCATCATGCATCCTTCCCGAAATTAATGGTACGGTCTAAGCACAGCCAGGCCCCATGAGGTGCTTAACATCCTATGCAGAAGATGTAAATTCATAATCATCATCGCAACACCATCAAAGAAATACTCCATCAAGGCTCATTTTGCGCTTGCTAAACATGTGTTTTCCTCACTTGAAACTAGAAAAGGGCTTGAACTGTAAATCCCAGGATCAAAAACATCCCTCAGACTTTGAAGAGTTTAGATCTGAATCGGAGATCAACATGGAACATTATGCAAGGATTCATCTGAAATGAGAATAACAACGTGTTGGAGGATTTGAAATGCCAGCAGCTTTTCCACAGAGCACCAAATCTTCTCTAAATTCTAGAACTTCAGCTTATCCATCGGCCCAGGACATGCTGACTGAAGATGACGATGCTCTGATGAACCCAAACAATAAATTGAAGGTTCCCAAATCTTAGTGCAGTGCCATGGTTCATTCAGCTGGTTTGTGAGCTCTTAATCTCATCCCCAGCACACAGTGTTCCCTCCAATTTTTTTTGGCTTCTTTGTTTCTAAATAAATATTGTAGATGTTCTACAAGAAAGAAGGCTCCTAAATGGGGCCACCTCTTGATGTCCAGGCTGACAGGTCCAAGGACAATAGCAGAATGGCTCAAAGCAAAACAAGACCATATGGAAGAGGTAGTTTCAGTAGTCAAGTGCCCAGGATGTAGATACTTTAAATGGGCAAGGACTTTACAGGGCTGTTTAGGATGGGACAATTGCAGGATTTACTTCTTGCCTTTTTAGGCTCTATACTCATCATGACACAGCCTCTTTACTAAAACTCAGCACAATGCATAGCAGAATGGCTTCCTGAGTTTGGCAAAGCTTTCTCTGGATACATCTTCTAGATTAGATACATCTTTTTTTTATCCGAGTTAGGTTGGTGGTTGGACTAGATGATCGTGAAAGTCCCTTCCAACCTAGACAATTCTGTCATTCAATGATTGTTCATAGCATTTCTAAAGTTCTCTAATGAGCACTTCTAAAATGCTCATTTTCCCCCTCATTTCTTTATCCATTTCCAAGAGTTACAGCATGAGAAAAAGCTTTTCTTGCTACAAACACAGGAGGTAGATGCTCTACCTCGCAACACAAAATAAACCATCAATCAGGAAGGGTTTCAGCATGTCCTTAAGCTTATCTGCTTGTTCTTTTGTTTTTCTTTTGTGACCAAAATCAAATAGGAATAAGAGCACAAACACATCCCCAGACATAGAAACAAACCAATTAGGAATTCACAGCCAAAGCTTTCCAATGTCATGGAAAAGGTCCAGAATCGACCCAGAATTTGGAATCTGTGTGAGATGATTTTTAATAGTCACCAGGAAAACACTTTATAGGAGTGCCACTCGAATCTCTGCACTGCGTAACAGCTACCTTCATGGGCTCCAGGAGCATATGGTCTGCTTCAGGAAGCAAGCCCCTTCGATGGTGACTGGGAGCCCGTATTATCATGTGTAATGAGGGAAAAATCAAGTGCAAGTCACAGCTGGCTCGGGATCATGCTGGCACTTGCATCTGCCACTAGCAGCTTCCCAAGCTCCCTATATGCATGCTCCTCCTGAGCAAAATCTGAGGTGCCCCTAGGTGCATCTAAAGGAACACTCTGTTGAAAACATGACACTAGAGACGTCGGCTTGTCCTTGGCTTAACAGAGTACAGAAAATCCTCTCAGGTCTGCTCAGCTCTAATAGACATAATTTAATCTTCAACCTGATCAAAAAAAAGTCCACTGAAGAAACATGTACGTCAAATTCAGCACGATCTGGATCAAGTCCCTTCTGCTATTGACCCTTCCCAGCCCCTACAGCACATAAAGTCACCTCCTTTTCTGATATATAGACCCAAAACTATTCCTAACTTAGAATATGAACGCTAGAGAGGCTTTTTTAAGTCTCCTCAGATGCCCCCAGTGGTGATTATTTAAGTCTGTTGATGTTTTACTTATTATATCATCAAATTAAATACCTAAGCCTACTCTTACAGCTGAGACGGCACTTCCATTCCAGAACTCCTCTTGGGGAAATTACGGGAGACTGGGGAAGGGAAATTATATGCAATTACCAATAACGGCTACTTACAATCTCTCGATTATTATTTTTCAAGAACATTTTATTAAAAAAAAAAAAAACAGACTGACTCAGCTGGACAGATCATGTTTAAAAAAAAAAAAAAAAGAGTTGTTTACAACCACTGCCAGGCTTTCTGGCTTTCAATTTTCCCAATTTTCTATGTTTTCTGGTCTTTCTAGCTCCACAGCATCAGAGCATATACCCCAAAAGGTGTATGAGAGTGGAAGAACAACTCAAAACAGACACTACTGGGTATTCAAGGTATAGACACCTCCACAGTCATGACTGAGACACACAGCTCAGGGGTTTTTCACTTGAATAAGGACATTGCTCCTCAATGACAACTCACCAAGTCACAGAACTCAACCGTTACACATTTTATTCGGTATTCATATGGTTTGCACCAAATAGTTGGATGATGTCAAGTGGTGGCTCAACACAGAGCCCCAGGGCCAATTCTCAACCAAATTTTTGTTAGGAGTCTCATTGGGTCTTTAACTGTAAAATAATTTACATCCTTCTACCCCTTGGCACTGAAATGCCTTAAGAGGAAGACGTTTCTGGTCTGTGCAATGGATGGAAGGGGAGTTTTGCCACAATTGTCAGAGCGAGATCTTACCTAAAATGTTCTCAAAGGTACCTTCCAAAAATCCAGCCCATTTCACCTGCTGCTAAAGAACAAGGAAATCTCAGGAAACCTCTACTCGCAGAAAAGCCTGATGTCTGCCCACAGCCTTTTCCTGCAATATTTCCTTGGAAATAAATCTTCTCACTCACAGTCTCTGCCTTGCGCTGCGATTACTCCTTTCCTCCCACATCTTTGTTCCTCCAGCACAACTTGTACTAAATGTCAACTCCAAAACCCAATGGTTTCATCACAGCAGCAGCTGCAGTGTTAACCTGCTGACTGTGACCAGAATTGCGAGCAGCAGAAGGCGAAGCCGTGGGGTCTCAATTGCTCACCTTAAGCCCTTCAAACGCCCTGAATGGAGCTCAAGCCCTGACAAAACATGCTTTCCTTGCAGGAGGTAAGGAGCCGCAGCAGAAATTGGTTCTGCCAACACTTCAGGCTGGGTCAGAAAACTATTGCAGCTCAGCACTACCGAAAGGAGTTTTGCTCCATCAATCCTTGCCAAAAGATGAACAGCAAAAAAAGCTGAGAAATGCTCCATTCCATGCACCTGTGTTCAACCCCACCATCCCACACAAAGGTGCATCAATGTGCCAGTTTGAGCAAATTCTCAGGTCGTTGAGCATCCCTGCCCACAGATGCCTTTCCAAAGTTATCTATACCCTTCCGACCACCCTTGCTTTTACCTCCCTACTGTGTCGTATTTGCTCTCCACTTGCATGGTCCAGCTGTGAAAGAATCGATTGGCTACAGTCCTGCTGTTCCCAAGGAAAAAAAATCAGGTCTCTGAGGAGTTGGTAGGTTTGGTTATTTTAAATATTGAAAGCCCCAGAGTACAGAACCCATGTATATCCTGATCTCTTCCTGGCCATTTGTTGTTGACAGTGAATCATCAAGCAATGACACGAGTGCAGTCAAGCCCCAGCTTTGCCAATAGTCTGAACTGGAGGAGCATTTCAATCTCCCTTCATAAGTTTGTTCAGCAAATCAGTGCAGAAGCATGCAAGCCCCACCGGGGCCAGACCCCAGAGTGCTTCTGGCTAGTTCCCAGTCCCGCAAACTGGGTACTGAAGGCTTCCAAAACTCAAAAGATGCCTGCTTGCTTATATTCAGAAATGACCAACGTGCTCAAACGATCTCCCCACTGGATACTGAAAACCTCAGCTGGGGTCCCAAAACACCTACAGCTGCATTGGTAGAGGATGGCTGGCTCCTCAAGCTGTAAGGGAAGGAAAAAGCCAGACTCTGCTTGCTGCCTTGAGAACCCAGATGCACACGGTAGGAGCAGGATGAAACGACTCATTCTCTGATATTCAAGCATCTTCCAAACAGGGGAACAGGTATCAGGAGAAAACAAACAGATCTGCGTACAGTGCTGTGTACAGAAATGAACTAATATCAAGCTTGACTGAAAAAGTTGATTAAATTAGTTTAATTTAAAAGCCCAAACAAACCCTGAAGGAGGTTCTTTGTTTATTGCTTTTTACTGACAGCACACGTTACTGAAGAAGCACCATGTGGGCATGAAATATTTATTCATTAAATCTTTCATAAAGCACCACACTATTGGCTTCTCTCAGGATATATTTATAACTTGTCAAAGTCCACGAAAATCACTGCTTTTCTTTCCCCCACCTCCATCCCCCTCCAGACTGTTTATAAAAGGATTAGGCTTTCAGTTTTCATTGCAATAAGCCTGATCCTCAACTCCACTGTTGCTTGTACACAAGGTGCTGCTTCCTTAATCGTAACAGGATAGCTGTAGTTGAAATAGTTCAGCCTTCCCCACACCACCCAAAAGGGACTGGTGCCACAAACCATCCTCCTGCTTTACCATGCTCCTGCCATGGGAATGCCAACACCATTCATTGATGGAGGAAAGCACCATCCACCAGCAGCAACACGTGGAAATAAAAGTCAGGACAGAGAGTCCACCCAAGCAAGGGGAAAGAATGTGCATGTATTTCAGTATCCATATGTCCGAGTCATTTGTTACCAAACCTCATTCCACTGGTGAAACCCCTTCTTGGACCTTTTCCTGGCTGTCAGCCAGCCTAGAGATTAAACCCATGCTCCAAGTTGGGCTAATAACACACCAGCGTAAACAGTGCTATATTATCCCCAGTGTTAGCTGTAAAACCACGTAAGACCATTTTACTCGATTTACTGACCATATATATAGCTCAGGCAGGAGGATAGGTTTTACTTAAAAAACAAAGTACTTTCCACCCGTAAATCTGCAAAAATCCAGGATTTTGCATGAGACGACAATTGTGTCAGTGAAACTGGCCCCTCTTGAAGAAGTTACACTGATGACACCTAACCCGGGTCCAGGCCAAATCTAATCTCCCCAGATACTCCTGAGCAACTAAAAAGAACACCCCAAAAGAGATGCTGAGCAGGTACTTCAGCCCTACTGCAAGGTCCTACGTGGTTTTGGTGGCTACAGTCATTGCATGCATCTCTGCCCCGCTGGACCATGAGTTCTCCGGTCTGGCCTGCTCCTTCTTCCCTTACTCCATTTGTTTGTGAGCATAAATAAATATAAATACAGCATAAGCAGATGTCGTTGTCCCTGGAAACTAGGCTTGCTGGGTATGTTTCTGCTGAAACGGCTTCTCACTGGAAAATTAGGTTTTGATTAAAGTGTGTTCTTTTCTTCCTTTTAATAAACAGAGTCTACTTCGCGTGCACACTTTGGGTTTGTTGTTTGGTTTCTGGTGTGTTTTTTTTACTGGAAACCTAAACCATCTTGCATCTTGTTTTTTTCTAATCTTCAGCAAGGGCTGAGCAGGCACAAGCACACCTCATGGGGCATTGAGGAGAAGACATCTCACAATGACTCCACAAGGAGAGAACAAACACTCATGAGAGAAAGTCTAACCCAGGCCAAAGGGCAAGGAGGGACCAGGACCCACGTATGAATCCCATAAGGCACTGCTGTAGCTCAAGACAACATCTTAGGTATTTAATCCCAGAAACAACTGTCCTGACATTTTTTGAGGGGAAGAACAACTTCTTTCTAAAGGAAAATATTGACAAGAACAAAGCAGAGGCTTTGCCTTTATTGGTTTTGTGAAGGAGAAAAACACCTTTTCTAAACTAAGCCATTTCCACCAAAAACTCAACAGAGGAGCACAAAGAGTGACCCCAGTTGATGAGGCTTCCTCACAGGGGAAATCCTCCCCTTAACAGAGAGCTGATGGCCACATACCTAAACCATGGGGTCATTGCAAAGCCAAGGCTGGGAACCACATGGCAGGTATGTTTCCTGAGGATCACCTCGACTGCACTTGCCAAAAACCTGAAACAGGAGGGCTTACATTTAATCAAGGATTGATATTTTGCCTCTATCACTCATGACAGTCCCAGCTAAAGCCAGAGCAGTGCACTCCTCACATTTTCCACTCACACCGTGTTTATTTATCCGAGTTTCACAACAGAAACACCGCGATAAATTACTTACTCCCAAGTCCACCTTACAAACCTGCCAGCATCTCAACCCTGCAAGGTTCTCCACAACTATGCCTGAAAAATTATATTAAAAGGAAAATCAAAACAGAAAAGGTTGACCTACAACCCAGTAGACCTGCAGATGCTCAAAAACTCTGCATTTGATAAAGTTTACAGGTCAAACTTTTTTTGCAAAGCCTGTCCCACTGGCTAGGCTCTGCCACCTTTGCACAACAGTTCAATAATTACTTCCATTCCCAAAAGACACATAGGGGCCCGTTACACCCAGTTTACCCCAAAAGGGCCTCACTTGGCAATATTAAGTCTTTCAAAAGTAGCTAAAGTCAGCAGTAAATCCAAAAGATTTGCAGTTTCACACAGTGGTGAAAAGACCATTTTCCTCATTAAGGCAACATTATCCTGATGCTGCACGAAAAATGGGCTAACTCTCGAATTTTCACATCCCAGACTGAGCCATCTGACTCATGTCAGATGAAGGAAGGGAAGGAAAAACTCCCGTGGGTGCTCTAATGAAAATATTTGCTTCTTGGGAATCAGTCTACTAGGGGCTACATGGGGCCGGCGGGGAGATACTGAGCCACGATATGCTCCAGCGATTTCCAGCTGCTGCCAGCTCCCTGGAGACATCAGAGTCAACTGGCATGGCTCCTGCTAGGGCAAATTTCAGCCCAAACACCCCCAGGTCTACAGCCAAAGCTGGCATCATTTTTACCTCCCTTCCTCTCCTCCCTTCCCTTCCCCTCTGCCATCATTAGGACGGCAAAGAAAAAAAAATGCTATTTTTTATATGCTCGTTAAGTATAATCTGCTAAATGTTCGAGGCCAATGCATAAAGCTTCCTCGTATGCTAATAGAATATTTAATTGACATTTATTTGCTGACTAGTTATTTATGCTAACGTCACCCCTGCATAATTAATAGTCTGCTAAAGTCGACTTGAAAAGCACACATAAAACACTGTACCGGAGTCATTTGCAGTATTTAAAACAAAGAAACACTGCAATTTATTTACATTAGGTTAGTCTAAACTGGGTTTTGATGGAATAAGAGGATAAGGATTGCGCAAAGAAGATGATACATATTAAAAAAAAAAAAAACCAGTCTATACATTACTTTAGAAATATCCACAGCCTTTGACAGTACAACCTGCCAAAGAAGATTTCCGAGTTTCATTTTACTTGGCTTGAGGGCCCAGTTCTTAGCTGATGTAAAACAGCATAAGCTCAGTGAATGCCTACTGATTTTCTCCAGCCTCAAGCTCTTAGGAAGTAATATTTCAGGTGAGCTTTCTGTGAAAGAGCTAAACCGGGGCCAGATCTGCTCTCAATTATACCAGTAGAAAAGCAAACTCATCTCAGACAAGGCAGTGGAGGCAAGCCAGCTCCTCACAAAGATAAAAGGAGAAGTCCACTCTGCCCACCCAATCCCTCTACCTGCACTATAATCACAGGCCTGCAGGCATAGTTTAAGTTTTATTTCCTCTGGGATGAGATAACCAGGGAAAAGTTGGCTTTAGTTAAAAAAAAATAAAATATCCATGATCACATTTTCTGAGAGAGAAGTTCTGGAGGCCCTCATCTATTTTCAGAAACACTATCTTTGTGTCACTCTCTGAAGAATCTGTGGACAAGCTTTGCAGACACAAGTGACCTCCAAGAATAATTTTGAAAGACAAGTGTAGGGGCCACATGAGGTTCACAATGCCTACTTCTCAAACATGTCCAGGTCCCTCTGGATGGCATCCAGTCCCTCAGGCATGTCTACCACACCACTCAGCTTGGTGTCATCCACAGACTTGCTGAGGGTGCACTCAATCTCACTGCTTATGTCACTGATGAAGATATTGAACAGTGCTGGTCTCAATACAGACCCCTGAGGGACACTGCTCGTCACCAATCTCCACCTGGATATTGAGCTGTTGACCACTACCCTCTGGACATGACCATCAACCAGTTCCTCATCCGCTGAACAATCCACCCATCAAATCCATACGTCTCCAATTTAGAGAGAAGGATGCTGTGGCAGACTGCGTAAAAGGCCTTACAGAAGTCCAGACAGACAACAGCTTTTGTTCTTCCCTTGTCCACTGATGTGGCCACTCAATCATACAAGTCACTAGGTTGGTCAGGCAGGACTTGCGCTTGCTGAAGCCATGCTGGATGTCTGAGATCACTTCCCTCTCCTCCATGTGCCTTAGCATATCTTCAAGGAGAATCTGTTCCATGATCTTCCCAGTCAAAGAGGTGAGGCTGACAGGTCAATAGTTCTCAGGGTTCTCCTTTCTACCCTTTTTAAAAAATCAGTGCAATGTTTCCCTTTTTCCAGTCACTGAAGACTTCACCTGACTGCCATGACTTTTCAAATATTATGGAGAGTGGCTTGGCAACTACATCAGCCAATTCCCTTTGGACTCTGGGATGCATCTTGTCAGGTCTTACAGTCTTCTGTATGTTCAAGTTCCTCAGATGGTCAACGATCTTCTCTTACAGTGGGAGGGACTTTTCCTCCCCAGTCCCTGCCTTGCAGACCATCCACTCAAGAGGTGTGGAGAGAGAGGCTACCAGTGAAGACTGAGGCAAAAAAGTTGCTGAGTACCTCAGTCTTCTTCTCATCTGCTGTTACCAGTTTGCTTGTCCTGCTCACTTTCTTTGTTCATTCTCTGGATGACACGGCTGTAGAAGCCCTTCTTATTATTCTTTGCATCCCTTGCCGAGTTCAGCTCCAGCTGCACCATGGCCTTCCTGACCCCATTCCTACACAACCAGGCAGCAGGCCTATAGTCATCCCATGATACCTCTTCCTGCTTCCACTGCCTATGCATCTCTTCCTTGCCCCTTATTATCTTGCCCTTATTTTACCTGAGGATGAACAGCACCATTCAAGAGGGACTCGCTTCACGCCAGGATCAGGCTTTTCAGCTTTAATCCTCCTTATATTGGTGTAACAGACAAATAAAGGCTGCTTCCCTACACATAATCGCAGTACAACTGATCATCCTGATCACCAAATCCAAGGATAAACGGTGTTCAGAGGTTCTTCCCATCTGTTCCACTTCATTGTAAAATCAAAATACAGACCTGGTTTTCTCTCCCCGCTGTATTTCTTTACATCTCCAGTCTCCTTCCTCTCCTGGTTTTACGTGGTGAGCAGACTCAAGCTTACTGTGTGGATCTGCACACAGAAATGCCCTATTTGAATTTCCATCTGTCAATAACATTAAAGCAGAACCACCACGGCAATTACAAGTGTACACAATAATCTTGTCGTCCAGTGTCTTTAGCACATCCCAGAATGCATTAAGATAGTGCCAGAAGAGATTCAGCTCTGTTGGCTCAGCTGTAAATCTGCAATCTGTACAAAAACACCCAAGTGTCAATCAAAAGACGTCCCTGCTCTCCGCGTGGTTCACGATGCATAATTTAGCTACTACGCTTGTCAGGTTCTCCACGCTACTCTTCTACCCGATGGTAAACGTGTTCACTAACCCAACTGTCATCAACAAAGGAAAACAGCACATGGAGATAACAGGCTAAAGGAGGCAAGAGACCTCTTTTCCTTTCACAGTTAAAGAAATTGCTAGCAAGGGAAAGTTTAGTTAAGACTTAAATTTTTAATGCTCAATGGGTAAAACATCTCAAGGGATGGAGGATGTTGAGAAACAGCCGGGCGAGGAGGAGAACAGTGTTTGGTTAAGACAAAGGAGCGGATAAATGCTGTCCCTGTTTCCATTCAGGCTAACATAATGGGGAAATTTTAACTAACTGATGGAAAGTCTATGTTACATCGTACCCCTATGGTCCAGAAAACAAAGCCTACTATACCACCGCAGCCTTGCCACTGTCAAGGAACTTTGAAGCAGGTTGTCCGTCCTCATGTGAATTACAACTGCTGAGGGGCCTTGTCAGAAAGGATGAAGAATTCACACTCGGCTACATCAAGCAGTAGCTACCCACTGGTCTGCACCACAGTTAGTATGCAATAAACAAACAAACACAAAAGAAATCTCTGTCCCAGGACATGACTTTAGAGCTGATCGGTGCCAAAGCTACAGACCATAAGGACAGCTTCACACTTGCCTCAGCTACTTCATGAATAAACATCCAATTCATTCAAATGAGTTCTATATTAACTAATTTAAATAATTTTCATTTTGCTTTGAATGGTAAACAGATCTATTCTGCCAGGATAGTTGAGTTTGCAATTCAAATTACACACCGATTTGTAATGAGAAAAATATAATTAATGGCAAAGCTTGAAGTAACTACAATTTTACCCCTTTGATTTCCTGCAGGGAAGGAGGGGATAGAGGGCGAAGCTCGCAGGCATACACACTCACTCATACCATCCTTTCATAAGCCAACACATTTTATTGCAAAGTCAACTACTTGGCTTGAGCAGTCCTATTCCAGTCCATTGCATCATAATGTCATGGGAGGACATAACGTGACTTGACATTATACTCACAGGCACCATGATGCAATGCTAACGTCACCCAATAAATAATCATGCAACAGTCCGTAAATTAAATGACTTCCTTCTATTGGGATCATAAACAATAATCATTTGGCAGCTGCCCCTTAAAAGCTCTGTGCGTGCAGAACACTAAATCAAGCCCTATTGATTTGCTGAACTGAACCGGTCCGTTTTTCTGCGTCTCTCCCCCATCTAATGAAATTCTTTGTCCTATCACTCTGTACCATTCTTCTCTGGCGTCACACTTATAAGGTGATTGCCAATCAGTCCGATCTGATAGAGCATAGTCCCAGTGCTGGTATTTTGCCCGTTAAACCAGTCCTCCTTCACAGATATGCTTTTTTTAACCAAAGCCTTCAGCTCCTGATTAAAATCCAAACCCCAGTGACAGATAACTGGCCACGCTGCTGGCGTGGTCTTGCCAACAGATACCCTCATTGTAATCAAAATGTGCAGAATCAGGCCCTTAGAAAATTGTGCTTGCTATTTGAAGCTGGCTTTCATTTCTTCCAAAGGTTTGGCCACAAAATAGTGTGCAATGCTAAAAAAAGGCAAAAAAAAAAAAAACAACCTCCACAGTGTTCATAGAGAACATCACTTTCTCAGTACCCAATGCAAAGCCAGATCCTGCAGGCTTCACCAGCTAAAACCTTCAGCACTGCAATGAAATTTGGCTCATTAAGATAGATCAGCAGAGCAATTAAGCACAGGACAAACTCCAGGCATCTGTGTACAGTAGGAAGTCTAGTACTCACAAACTACTTTTAAAAGCTGGTCAGAGCTCAGTTCTCCCAGGGGAAGACAAGGGGCACTCTTGAAAATTCAGCTTCTTCCCCATGTTGTGCCAGTGGGAGCTATGATCTTTCGAAAACCCACCTCTGAAGGCTGCAGGCAAACACCCAGAGGAGCTCTGCCATTTACAGGCACATCTTTTCCAAGTGAGGAAAGTCCTGAAGGCTCAAATCCTCCTAGATATTTTCAATGCCTCATTCCAAAATTACGACTCAAGCTCTCAAATGCTTAAGTCTCTTTTGAAATTACAAACCTTTAATTTATTCTTACTGAAAACTATACTGAGATACAATCAGTAGAGTTTGCTCCCTGCGAATGGGAGGAGGTGGGGGGAGAGGGGAACAAAACAGGGCAATTGCCCAATTTGAGGCCCTGGTATATGGTTACATCACCCAGCCAGAGGAGGGAGGAGGTCTGACGCACATTCACAGTCATTCAAGCAAGACAATTCACACAAAGTAGCCACAACCCAAAGAGCAGATTCCAACATTTCCATGAAAAGCAGTTGCCTCTGGTTATAAAACAATCGTTATTTTCTATTATAACTGTCGATAAGATCTCTTACCCCTTGACCCTGGCATTTTGAGATTTAGTTTACGGCACTGTACACCTTTCTGGTAACATTGATTATAATCCATGTAATACAAGGTAGTTTAAGAGACTAATAAAATAAAATATCTAACCCTTCTCACATCAGTTTGATTTACTAGTGCTAAGCCAACAGATTTCTCACCCATATTTGTCTTTAAGACTTCAATCTCCTATTTATTCAAAAGACACAGACCAGAACAAAAAGGTAAGTTTAGCTCAGAGGTCGGCACATAAGAGACAGGAATGAGCCCATTTCAGATCTGATCAAAGACCATGTCTACAGCTCACTTCAGTGGGAGGTCAGGCAACACCTGCACCAGGAGAAATCACACCAGGCACAGAAATGGCACATACACACATTTTTTTCCAACGATCACATGCAACAGAAAGTAAAAGAATAACTTCAGCAGCAGAATCTCTAAATGGCACTTTTCTTAAATGCATGCACAAGCTGGAGGCTAAATAGTCATCTCTTCTTCCCCTGATCCAGAACAAATGGGATATACAGTGGGAATACATATGAGTAGAAGTGACAAGTATGCCTCTGCTAGGAGCGACGTGGTGGTAGGAACACACAGCTGCTCCATTGCTGTACACAACCCAAAAAACCCCACGTTTTTCTTAACACTGGGGATCAAAATATATTATTAACAAACCACTCAGTAACCTACAGCTCTCACGTTCAATTTTTGTGAGCTGTTAATCAGAGCATGTCTTAACCTAGAATGACCAAATTTAGCCACCTTTAACGATGCCTATCAAGCATCAGCATTAAAAGCTGTAAGAATCTGTCAATGGGAAGTTTTAAACTTTCAGGGCAAAATATGTGAGTGCACAGCCAATTTTTGGTTCTGGTTTCACCCAAACTGATCTTGCTTGTTTCAGTCTATTCTCACTCTGAATTTCATCCTCCTTCCTACAAGAACAGGAGAATTTTCTCCCCTAACTGAAAATCATGGCTTTGCAATTTAGCAGTAAGTTTCCTTGTTAAAACAGCTTCATATAAAAATGCCTCCTGTTGTTAACAACTAGAGCAAAAGCACCTTGGCTAGAGGCCGACTGGCAAATCGAATCACCCATTGACCAGTGGTGACCTGAACCTTACTGCATCACCCAACACCAGTTGTTGAGGATCTGGAGCACCCATTCCAGATCGACTGCAAGTTTGGAGATTAACCCCCAGCCCAACGCTAGAGCACAACCCTGACAAAACATGCAGGACTTACCATCTGGAGGCATCAGGACCTTGTTATTCTGTGTACACCAGCCAACGGGGTGAAGATCTGCTGTCATCACATCACACCAGAAATCCGCTCTGCGGTCATCTCCATAGCCACAGTAACGAAGCAGTAAGAGCTGACCACACGTTGTAATGATTGTAGCCACCCAATATGTGTCCGGATTGCTCTTGTTGGCCACTTCTAATTTCATGCCTGGTTGGAAACTGCTTTGAAGGCTGATTTCAACCTTACAAAATGAGAAAGGCACCGTGTTACCTTTTCTTCTTTTCAGGGAGACCCCTCCCCAGCTAAGCAATATAACACTGCCCTTAAAGAGCAGCACCAGGATAGGACAAGTTGATTGTGCTCCTTAAACCAACATGTATCTTCACTGACATATATCCCATCATGCAAAGTCCCACATGCTCCAAAGGGGTGGTAACCTCAGGGGCACTACATCTGAGAGAAGACTGGTGCCCATCTTCACATCGTAATTCTCACTAATGCCTGGGAGAATGCTGGAGTAACTGAAGCGAAGCTGTATTTCCCACCGCACAGCTCCATCCAGCAAATCACAGGACACGTGCAAGGTAGAAAGGCAGGTACTAAACATCTGAAGGAGTTAAGCCCAAGTCATATAACAACACTAAAGCACATTTTGAGGCTTGGCAAGCATCAAGGGCTGAATGCTGTACCAAGAAAACCAAGAACATTCCATCCTGAGCAGCAAAAGCCTCAACCTATTTGCTCTCTGGTAAACAAGGTATATATAGGGCTGAAAGGTGCAAACAATTTGGGTCAGTGTCTTACCACCTGATGGAGATGTAACTTCCACTTATCTCACCAGTAACAGGTGACATGCAACTTGCTTCAGGACACTGGAGATGCCAGTGCATCTCTTCTAGGACACTGCAGGGACTGCTGTTAAACACTAGGGACAGCTGTAGGCACATCATAACATATCTTCCAAGGGCCAGGGAAATATCCCTAGCTGCTGTTGATACATAAGAGGTGGATGTCTGTCTGTTGGTTCAGACACCAGCCTTGTCTTCAGAAGACCACCTGAAATGTAGCCTGTTACTTTTGATGCGATGCTTAAGGACAGGTTCTTACAGTTCTCTTAGTACCTTATCTCCTGCTGAAACCAGAGCGATTATAAAGTCTTGTTTAAGCCTTTCTCTGCTTAACTTGTCCTTTAAATGAGAGATTAAAATGCCTCTCTTAGTCACAAAGATAAATATATGGTCTACCTGGCCACCTGAGGACCTCTCAGACTTGGGGATGCCAAGCTGCAGAGAAAACATTGTGCTCTTCTGGGATATCAGCTAGTACTCTCTCAATTCCTCACTCTATCTTAGGACATGAGTGCTGCCCAGACAAAGACACTTATTATTTGCATTTGACAATACTCCATGTGCCTTTACTGGTCATGCCCATCAGCAACAATGCCTGGAGTCACAGAAGCGCTGAGGCTGGAAGGGAGCTTTGGAGATTGTTTGAGACTGAAGAAGGTCTGTGACATTTACTTTACTTAGTCAGAAAACAGGATCTTGACTCTTGTGATGCTAAGGGTGTTCATAAACAATCCAGGATACATGTTCATTTGTAGTTTTTCTTCTTGCACTCACTGTAAGTAAAGACCAAGGTGGTATTCTGGAGACAAGGGACTTGTGACTGGAAATCACACAAAGAGGGGAAAAAGATATAACCTTCTCTGATGGTTTTCAGGTTCCTGGCCAACCCAGGGTTTTCTGAGGATGAAATTTCAAATTTTGAGACAAGTTAGTGCCAGGAACAGTTCTCAGTGACCATATTTCACATCGACAATCTTAGGACTGAGGTGCTGTGAGACACTACAAGGAGCAGGATCAGCAGGATGAGGTGGACACCTTCAAGCACCTAAAAACATCCTTAAGGGTTTCATGAAGTATACAACTTTCACCTGGATCTGGTATTCGGGTTAGGGCCTCGTACAAGATGCCCTCTTCAGACAGCTGTTGAACCAAGGATAAATTCAACAATAAATCTGTGGCATTGCCCTGTAATTCTCCTTATGGTCCTTTGTCCTGCAATACTCTATTGTTGTTAAAATGGAAGAACAATAAGAGATGGATGATTGTGTTATTTTTTCAGCTGCAGATGGAAGAGAGGCTTTCCATCACTGCCTCTCCTTAACACCTTCTAAAAAAGTTGTCCTAGTTTGAAGTGGAGACAAAGGTGTTTTAATGTCATAAATGCAGTCATCCAAATAAAGACCTCTTTTAAAGTAGCAACAGGTAATTTGAGAAACTTTGCTCTCGCTGCAGCACAACTGCACTGTTCCCAAAGGGTATCTTTGCCGGCAAAGAGAGTCGGTGTTAAGGCAACCTAGAGCACCAGCTCTCTTCCTGCTGAAGGTGTCCACGTAGAATCACAAAATCACAGAATGAAGCTGGGAGAAGAGCCAGAATGACTGATGAGCAGCCAGAAAAGGCTGTCACCCATATCCAATGAGTCAGGTAGGAGGATGAGCAGCACCATCCTCATGCGATTTGCAGTTGAGGACAGAAAACCACCATGAATTGTTGTAGCTTTACTCAGATCAAAGATTCACACCACCTTCTCACTAGGCCTTAACATTTCTGATGGCTCAGTCTTGTAACTGAATGACAAAGATGTCCTGGAAAAGTCTGGAAAAGGGTGGCCACACATGCACACCCTTGAGTGTGACAAAGAACTTGTAGATCAGCTTAACTTCTGTCCAATGTGGGACATCACAAACATGGAGCACAATAGAAGAGGTTAAACAACTGGTAGTGGATGAAGAAGCTGGTCCCAAACAACAATATCCTTGACTGTGATGGGCCCTGCTTGGAGACAGAGTCCTTTCTTCAAAGCATGTCAGTCTTTTGATCAGCCAAAATTTCAGAGACTTTGAATGCTACTTGTGCTAACATGGACCAGAGCCACGGATCATGCTGTACCCACCATGGCTGTCTCTATGAGCCATGTTTTTACCTAGGAAAAGTATCACCTACCCAAGTAGGTTCTCACACTCCTGAGACAGCATCTCCACGCAGGAGACTCAGAGATGGTTTCCTATGGGCTACGCTGGACTCTATAATGTTGAGTGACCCTGTTAGTCAGTAAACCCTGAGCTAAAAGGACAACTTCAGAGAAATAAGGTGCTCTTGTAAGATGAACTTCTACAGGCTGGGATGGACAGCAATGAATAGAGAAGAAAAAACAGATTAAGATAAACCAAAAAATATCAGTGCATTATGAGCAAAAGGAGAGTTATAGAAGCCCTCAAAAATGGAAAATTTGAACCCAAGGCAGAAGATAAGGCAGCAGCATAGACATAGCACCCCAGGCTGTGATTGCAGACAATGCAAACACATCAAACTCACTTAACCAGCTGGGCTGTTGCATGTACAGAGGGAAAATTTCTCCCCAGAATAGTCAGGTGCCACTTCAGTTCTCCAGGGACCCCCTGAAAACCAGAACAGGGAACACGCACAGCACCAGCAAAGCTCAGAGAAAACACATACGTGTTTGAAGGAAGTGTGGGGAGCAGCACTGGCTCCTGTTTCCTCCAGGAACTCGTCCCAGTTGAAGTCTGCGTCCTCAATGCTGGAGCCTTCATCTGTTCAAAAGAGAAAAAAAAAAAAAAAAAAAGAGAGAAAGAAAAGCAGCCTAAAACACAGCCAAAGAAGGCAAAAGTTGTGTCAAAGAGTTCAGGGTGAGAATAGCAACCAGTATAAACATCAACACAAGTCAAAACAGAAAGCTTGTTTTAAAGATCCGTGCTTATCTAGTTTGACTGACTCTTATTACACTTTCAGCAGATTTGGGGACTTTGGCAGCCAACTCTTTGAGACCAGAAATGACTCTGCCTTCACAGCAGTGGGGGAACAAACCAGTCATACCGCAACAGGCACCTTGTGCTCTTTGGTTTTGTATTTGATGATTCTCTTGCTGCAAGTGTGGTGGCTGCCTGCCCGCTGTCACAAGTGTGCAATGTCCTTGCTCGTGCCCCCCAAAAATCAGGTCACCCTGATAATATTAGGCATTGCTTCTGTTGGCTAAGCAGTGGGTAGAGCAAACACCCCAACCCTTGGGGCTGAGGAGCCCCAGGTTCAATCCTGCCACCCTTCCTCTCCTTCCTCAGCATCCCTCCAACTCAGCATCCCTCCATCCCTCTCAGGCAAAGGTCCCATGCCCCACTCTTCCCCCAAGACTACAGCTGCTTTCCCCTAAGTCCCCCAGCACCCCTCACCAGACCACCATTACCTTCTTGCTCCCTGAACTTGCCCCGTTTCAGATTTGGAGCTCTGTATCATTCTTCCCCCATCCCACCACAGCCCCACATGATCTTTCCACACAGTGAAGGACTTGACATTACAACTCTTTAATTTTTTTTTTCCCTTTATAACCGCACTGAGCAGAGCAGAGCTGAGACCTCAAACCATTGCTGAAACACAGACAGCAATAATTAAAAATAAATCTTCTTTCACTTACAGAAAAATCAGACAAATCTGATTGTTTTCATTTTGTTCCCAAGCAATCTCGCAAACCCAGTATCATCCCCAGAGCAAAAATATTTACAGTCTAGCAATGAGCTCTTTGCAATAAGCATTTATCAGCCAAACTCTGCGAGACCCTTACCTGCCCAAACATTCATCAGGGTGGCCATGATGTAATTAAAGTGACTCATGACAAACTGAATTAAGAAACCTTCCCAGACAGTTTTATGAAGAAAACGGCAGGGTTAATTTATTGCAATTATTGCTACAGGTCTCCCGTTTTCAGGACCAGAAAAATTATGTTGTGCAATGGGAATCTCTCATTACTAAAAGGGGAAGACATAGGTTTTATTTGCTACCTAAGAAGCCAGATCAGAAGAGGGTTTTTGAGACAGAGCTGGTGGAGGGTAAAGATCTGTCTGGGAGTTCAAAGAGGAGCACTGAGCTGTCACCACCGTTAGACACTTTGCAGGCTGTTGCATCAAGTCGAAGGTCTGACTCCTTGCCTTAAACTCAATTAACCTGCTTAAATATGAAGAGATAAATCAACATTTACGCCGTGACAAAGTGGCGACTGGAAGACTTTTCAACTCAGCAAGACAAGACATAACCCAACTCCATGACTACAGCCTGAAAACAAGCAAAGCCAATGTAGAAGAAGGGATGGGTCTTGTTTTTGTTTCTTGCAATCATTGCAAAAAGCTACAGGCATAGAAGCTGACCCTGTTTTGAGATATTTGACCCAAAATGAGGGGTTTGCTCATTTTTGACTGAAAGGTAAGCCACAGCTTACCCACAAGGTAGGTGGTTGGTGCAAAAATTGCTACGAATTTCCTTCATCTACATCAGGCAGGCAGGCAACTTAGATGATCAGGGAAATTTTTTAGCCTTGGTGTCTAGAACTCCGTGGTGTTAATGTTTGAGAGAAGAACCAGGTCCGCAGATTTCAAAGGCTGAACCTCTAAATTAAACTATGTTAGTCCACGAGTAGATGGGCAGATATGGTTATCCATCCCAGGCTTAAAATTACTCTTACTGTTAAGCATCTTTCTACCCTGAGCACAGCCAATCCCTGTCTCACTAAAAGTCAGCAACATCTGATGTGAAAACCAAAAGGTGAAAAGCTAGAAGTGCATCCCCTCTGCCTGGTTGCTTCCTGCTTCTGCATCCAACTGCACCTGCGGTGTTGGGATGGGCTGCTCAGTAACCCCAAGGACATCTTCACCTCAGGAAGGACATCTGACCCAACAGGACATTTCCAGGTCAGCCCTGGGCCCCATTCTCTACTGCTCAGATACTCCTACTGCAGAACATGTGACATTTTCCTCAGCCCACAAGGCTCTCTGTGTATTCTGTTTTTAGTACTGCTTTTCGTTCTAACCTGCTGGGTGAGCCCAGACAAGTATCTCCATTTCTCCAGCCTTCCTCAGTAGTCTTATGGGAAGGAGTAGAAGCAGGGATTTTTTGCCAGTTCATAGAATCATACAGGGTTGGAAGGGACCTCTGGAGATCATCTAGTCCTACCTAGAGCATGTTGCACAGGAACTTGTCCAGGAGGGTTTTGAATGTCTCCAGAGAAGGAGAATCCACCACCTCTCTTGGGCAGCCTGTTCCAGTGCTCTACCACTCTCACAGTAAAGAAGTTCCTCCTCATGTTTAGGTGAAACTCCTTATACTCAAGTTTGGGCCCATTTCCTCTTGTCCTGTCACTGGGCACCACTGGGGAAAGACCAGCTCCATCCTCCTGACACCCTCCCTTTAAGTACTTGTAAGCATTGATCAGATCCCTCCTCAATCTTCTCTTCTCCAGACTAAAAAGACCCAAGTCCCTCAGCCTGTCAGGTCTCTCTGGATGGCGGCACAGCCTTCTGGGGTGTCAGCCACCCCTCCTAGTTTTGTGTCATCAGCAAACTTGCTGAGGGTACATTCCATCCCTTCGTCCAGGTCATTGATGAATATATTGAAGAGGACTGTACCCAGGATTGACCCCTGGGGAACACCACTTGTTATAGACTTCCACCTGGATTCTGTGCCCCTAATCACAACCCTCTGAGCTGTCTTTCAGCCAGTTTTCAATCCATTTAGCTGCCCATTCATCTAACCCACACTTCCTAAGCTTGCATATGAGGATGCTGTGGGAGACAGTGTGAAAAGCCTTGCTGAAGTCAAGGTAGACAGCATCCACCACCCTCTTCTCATCTATCCAATCAGTCATGATATCATAGAAAGCTATCAGGTTAGTCTGACATGACTTCCCATTGGTAAATCCATGTTGACTACTCCTGATAGCAACATCAGTATATAACTGTATACATTCAGTATATAACCTCCAGCCCCTGCCGGGAGCAATGTCTCCAGGGCGATAAAATCATCTCCAGAACTTGCCGACAGCACGTTAATTGTGTCAGCATTACACATCCTAGTTATGGATACAACGACTCCACCTGTACTTCAGGACCTTACCACCCGTGACCTACTCTGCCACGAGACTCAATGGCCCCCCCTGTTCCCACAGCCCCATCAGCAGGTTCGTTCCCACGCAGCCCAGCAAAACTCACAAACAGCACCTGTTTAAAAAAATATCACCCAGATCTCTCCTTTCTAAACCCAAATAGAGAGGCCTCACGACCTCAGGGGGAGGCAGCGTGAGAGCTGCAGCCTGTCATTTCATTTCTCTCCACCACATCACAAGTCTGACTCCTCTCCCGCATTTTATCTGCAGACCTTATCAGGAAATTACTTTTACAAGGTCTGTAAAAATAATGTCAGGGCGCTCATTTATCACAGGATCAGTGTTTTATTTTGCTCCGTTTTCTCACAAAGGATTTTGAAAGGTCTGTAAGTTTCAAAAATGCTTGTTTTGTTGGGTTTTTTTAATGGACTTTGCTCCTTTCTAGAAATCTGGCAGGGGGGCATCCAGAGCGTGCCCCAGGGACGAGACCAGCCCAAGGGACCCAACCCTACCCATACACCTAACAGGGCTCTACAGAAATCTCCTCATCCATCAGAAAAGCCCTACAGCTGAGGAGAAGGGGAGACCTCTTGAGCATCACTCTCAATTGCCTGGAGATCCCCCGATTAAAATGCAGATAGAGAAATGCAGAGTTCCTCTTAATATGCAGCAACAAAGATTGTGCCTGTTTGAGAAGCAGTTACCACAAAGCCAACTGTTCGTTGCTCCTCAAGTCATGCCCTCCAAGAACAAAGTCCTGGAGAGCTGCAAAACCCCAGTGCCAACATTTCATAGAGCACCCTGCGAGATGACAAATCTGGCATTAGGCCTATTTTTACATATCAGCTCCCTTTCCAATTATTGGTACTTAGGCCCAGTGCTTGCTCTTAATGAAAGAGTCAAGGCTGGCTAGCCTACAATACAGTGATGTATAAACAAGCCCAGGATGGCAAATAAAATCAACAAGTCATTATCTTCGAGCCTCTCAATGGCTTTAAAGTGCTCATGCGTTGACACTATAAAAATGCAACTGTTCCAGCTGTTAACAGCCTCCTGGGATGTTTGGCTATGGGAAATAAAGGGGATAAAAGACCCAAAACCTGTGGCTCCAGAAACACAGATTTTTCCCAGCCTTCACTGAAGGAGAACATTTTTGCGGGAAATTGCTTAGCCATCTTATTTATAGCACACACACACACATATATATATTCATGACTTTTTGAGTGAATAGAGAACTGAAATGCTTTAGCAGTTAACACTAAAGACTACTTTAGATTGGATATGCTCTGGCCCTTCCTCTTTCTCCAGCCAGTTCAAATCACAAAACTGGCAGAAAATTGACTTTTTTTTTTCTGGGTTATATTTCTGCTGGGTTAGTGAGTTGAGTGACTCAGTCCAGAGCATGATGTGCAGCAGAGGTGGTGGAAGAGAACAGGGGTCTCCCATTTTGGCATCAGAAAGAAAGCAGTTTTGGTCTAACCATAATGTGCAACTTCATCATAAGATACAGTCTCCTCTAGAGATATGAGAAGTTCTAGAAGTTCTCATATCTTCTTCTAGATAGGAGACGTTAAAGTACTAATTCCAGCAGAAATCACAAGAAGCTAGCACTTATTTTTCTGAATTTATCATAATGATGCCCAAATTTATAGAAATGAATCCTGACCTGAAGATGTCCATCCCAGAGCATTAGCCTAAGGATGACATGCAACCACCTCTCTGCTGACTGGTCTAGTGTTTGTGAGCCCTCTCACCTGAAGGAGTCAAAAAAATTCTGAAGGAAATGAGGATGAAGGTTCAGAACAAGGGGGAAATGCTGTAATTTCTGGATGTTCATTTCCTCTCTTTAAACATGAAACTCCAACAAAATAAAAAAAAAGGGTGGGGAAATGGAAAGAACACAATATGATGTTCTAGAAAAGGTTTTCCATTGCTTTTTGTTTAAATATTTGAGTAACTGCTACATACTGTAGAAGAGATACAGAAGAGAAAGAGCTCCAACTTCCCAACCCATCAACCAGAGATCTACTTAGCACTCCACAATATGAAATACAGTCCAATGCACAAAAAATGGCCTTCAGAACCTCTACAAGCATTCCCAGTGCTCCCCTGGCAACATAGTTGTCCCCACCTCTACCAGTGATCAGATGGAGGGCTGTACCAGTGAAAACAAAGCATGGGGGTGAAGGAGAGCTCACCTGAATCAAACTGCTCCATGTTGCCATTGGCTGGGCTCTGACCCTTCTCCGGGGAGAGATGCTGGGTCTCTGGCATGGTGGCAATGAAAGATGCCCTTGTCTCCATGGTTCAGAAGAGTCCTTACCTTCCTAATTCATCCTGCAGCAGGGACCGCCTAGAGGACAAACTACATGAAAAATAAAAAGAAACAATGAGTGATTTGTTCCACCTACACCAACCCATTCCCTCTGCTTTTCCTAAAGGGTTTCAAGTTATCCCATGTTGACTGTAACCCTTCAATTCTGCTATCTCCTCCAAGGTGAAGCTATAGTTGGATGAGGAACCACAATGGAGGACACCTCCCTTTAGTGGCAATAATATCATAAGAGCAATAACAACAGAGAAGATGAGGAGGTAATAAAATCATACACAGTATTCAACACAAAGGATTCACCTCCCTGTATCACCAACGAAGAGGGAAGGACCACTCCATAAGATGGCACAACCCATGCCAAAAAAAAAAAAAGACACCCAAGAAAGGCCAAGTCAATCACCCTCCAAGAAGTTCATCCCTTGATATCCAACTTGATGGCTAACACTGTGTGTGCTATATCTCACTTCACAAATATTCAAACTTCCAAAGGCAGAGACTTGTGATAAAAAAAATAACAGAGGAAATATTGAACGGGAAATACTTGGGAGAGACTAGAATAACTCTAGAAATTAAAGTTCAGCATGCAAAACGCAGATACCCTAATGAAATAGAGTATCATTTTGTTTTTCAATGAAGACTGACCAAAGGGAACTGCACAAGTTAGTATCAGGCAAGGTAGCAAATAGCAACTCAGGTGTAGATTGGGTTATGTTGGCAGAGGAGATTCTTCCAGAAGGCATGACCATAGCAAACACAAAGTGCAATAAAAACACGCAAAGATGAAAAATTGTATGAGAAAGGGAATACAGACTGACTGGATCTTGAATCAGACACCAGAGTAAATGAGAACTGTATTTCTAGCTACAGTAACCCACCAGGCAAGCAATACCCAGAGATACACCTTTAGGAGTAGATAAAAGAGCTCCAAAGTGATCTTTTCAGTAAAACTCTCTGAGTTGGTGATGAATTACGAGGTGTCAAAGGAGGAATGAAAAAGAGAAACCAAAGTGCAGGTTATGGGCACAAAGGGAACCATCTATTCACACAAGACATGCTAAAGCAAAGACAGTAGAGAAGGTGTGTGTCTGGAATATACAATGTGGAGGACTGGTCCCACTTATTAGTGGGTACCTCCAAGACCTGACAGGGGGACTATATGGGCAGCACCAACACCAAGTGCTCTGCAAGAAGTGTGACTCGAAGCAGGAAAAGAGTTTACTGCCAGAGGCCAGGCAAAACAGGAGGTAAATAAGATTGTAAAAATAATATGGGATTTTTTTCAAGTTTTACTACCCAGGAAGCATATTCAGGAAGACCAGATACAGTGGTTATAAAATAGAAAGAGGGAGAGTGCTCTGTCACAGATTTTTTCATTCCCATTTTTTAAAGCTGTTCCAATGAAAATTGTGAGGGAGAAATGGACGTGCGTGAGCAGTTGTAACAGGAACCAAAAAGGAAGAGGAGCATGTCAAGTGCAAGCATGACATCCATTAAGTGAACCATGGTAGGTGGCATCGTGGCAATTGCAATTAAACCATGCTAAAACCATGGCTGTTTCACAAAGGGTAATGGGTAGGCACAAATTGTAGGCACCCAGGCAGGTGATACAACCCCCAACTGAAGGGGTTTGAGACAAAGTTAGATCCCCATCAGCAATTTGTGTTCCTCACCCCAAAGGGCCACGCTAATAGGAAAAAAAAATTAAAAAGGAGATTGTAAAAGAATTTGGAGCAATATTCTTGTTGGTCTCTTTGCAAAATGCTCAGCATACTTTGAACACTCCATAAATAATAATGATCACTTTTCCACTGTGATGGACACTGCAGCACTTCATCTTTATTCTTTGTTGACATGAGACTTGCTAATGAATTAAGTATATTATATACTATGAGTAATTTGAGTGCAGCTAACCTCAGAACATATATATCACTCATCCCCAGTGTATATTAAGTTTCAATTAACTATGAAACTAGAAGCAATCAGTCTACTGAAAGTAAAAAAACACTTCTCCTTCGGTAGAGAATACTTCCGTAAATATCATTAATAATAAATTGGTTAAGTATCAGAATTTTACATCAAGCTTGTTAAATGCAAGAGGATGGGAGGTGTCAGCAGAAGCTAAACCTTGGGTGAATTCAGCTGCTTTCATTTTTGCCTGGGACCAGACAATGAAGGAAGCTAATCTTGCTCTATTAAAAAAAAATATATATATAATTCCAACAACAGAGAAAAACAGAGAACAAATCAATCATCTTAAACAGAACTCAGGGGTAACAATATAAATACCAAGAAGAAAGATAAGCTACTTGGTAGTGTAGTTAAATCTTATGACACTTCTATGATGCTGATAAGACAAAGTTATATTCCATGATAGAAAGCTGAAGGTGTCCAATCAGACAACAATAATATTTGCTGGTTCTTATGCAGTCAAGCCCCAAATCTGCCACCAGACCCACAAGAAAAGCGTGTTCCTGTGGGTCATGGAATTGCCATCAAAAAAGGAAGTGGATGGGAAAACCAGCAGGAATCTGTCCGAGGTGTTTGCCACATGGCTGGGATCCATCCTTGGTGGCCACATCTGGGGCTGGGCTTGAGATCTCTTCAATTAAAAGGAGAGAACGCAGAATCTCTTTGCCAGATTCAGCAATGTCATTGACTTTTTGTTGTTGTTGTTGTTGTTTGATTCTATTTTAATTGAGGTCTTTTTTGCTTATGCTATGGACAACTTCTTGGGTTTGAAATGTCAAGTCAAAAGCATCCACATCCCAAGAAAACTGGATCTGTCAGAGGCTATAGTTTATTTTCTTAAATTGAGAATAACTAGTTTACCTTTTATAGTAGGAGAACATCTAAGTGTTTTCCCAATACCATGTGACAACAAGACCAAACTCTTAAGCAGACATAAGCTTACAGATAGCTCTGAGCCTCGGTGTTAATATAACTAACTAGGAAAGAAAGCTGAAAGAAAGCTGACAAGGGGTATTAATTTTTCACTTCTTATTAATTGCTGCTAATTAACGCTTCAAACAGAGTCCCCAGCCATACTGTTAACAGCAGCATCACACAAGCAGCACACACCACTGTACTCCCCCTAGGTCTGAAGAAACCTGTGTCCACCAGAAACCAAATTAAGGACCACAAAGTCACATCTCCAGCCCGTAAACCAGGGGATGGGAAACAACAGCAAAAGTGGCTCAAGGTGACACTACACTAGGCAGGAACACAAAGAAAAATATTACTAAATCCATTTGAAAGAGGGAGGGGGGGGAAAAATCCCCCAGTTTCAGATCCCTTGTTCATTGTTTCTGCACAGCAGTGGTTCAAACCCATCCGATTCTACCCCCACGCAGCTCCCATTCCCCTGGTGTATAATTCAGATCCAGACTCTTAATTCACAGGCAGAAAAAAAAAAAGGAATAAAGGGAAAAAAAAGCAGCTAATATTAAAAAAGGTCTCTTTTATTTCCTTCTTCCCACGGCTGTCAGTCTCAGCCACACAATTATCTCAACCACGCTGCCTTGTCATCTCTATCAATATTGGCTCTTTGTAGAAGTGCCGGCGCTGGCTTCCTCACACCATTTTATTTTTCTCATCTCCTGTCGACTCCACTCTGTTTTTTCCTTCCTTTGGAGCAAGCCCCTGTAGGGAGAGGTCTCCTACCCACGCGCTCTTAGAGTTAGCACTGACAAACTTACATTCTCCCTCCAACACATGCTTGGTTAACCGGGATGGACATAAAAAAAAGGCAGGGTTACTGGAACAGAGCATGCAAAAAAGTTCTTATATTCTTGAAACCTCCTGCCTGGAGAATGCATCAGTTGTGCATTCTGTCCTTCTGAGTCCTGAGTGGTGGAGAAGTGCAAATCCCACTGCTTTCCCAAAAATCTGGCCCCTGCCTCTAATATCCAGGGACATTCATTGACTTGAGATGGTCTCACCTCTCATTAAGGAGTTACTTGATGAGTACAGCAGGGCTGTTGTAAGGGATGCCAGCATGACCCCCCATTCTCAGTGAACAGCCCCTACCAAGGACGTGGCTGGTGGGAGGGTAGGTCCATGGGCAGCTCCAGGGCTCACTGCATTTCCAGAGGTCAACCTCTAGGTATTTTGGGATATAAGAAATCTGCCTTTCTCTTTTCAGCCAAGTTGGAGGGAATTTGAACATGAGGTGGCCCCAGCAGACTCTCCTGGTGAATGTGCTGATTTCACCCAGTCTTCTCAAAGCCAGGCACCACCATGTGTAATTTTATATAGACTTTACCATCTAAGCCTTCTGCAGGACCATGAGTGAAAAAGGCACTGCAAAGCTATCATGGAAACCATTTTGAAAATAGGAGACCAGGTCCAACTGCCTAAGCAATTAGGAAACTGCAGTAATTGGTGCTTAGGCTCTCAGGAAGCAGGACAGGACTATGCCGAGACCTGCCCTGCCTCAGCCCAATCCCAGAGCTGAAACAGTCACTCCAGTTGCCTCCTCTTCCATCCTACTTCCAGAACGCATTGTTTTTTATGTCCCCACTAATGTCCCCCATCCAGCCAAACAGCTTTGTATCAGGTAAAATGAGGGCACCTGGGCCTGAGAAGATGGAGACTCACCTAGTCAATAATTTGTAGCTGAGAGAAAGCATCTCCAAAAGTAGATTTGTATGGTTTAAGTTGAACACCCAAAATTTGGATGAGATGAAAAAACGCTAAGGGGTGCCTGTCCTGCACAATCTGCTAAGATTTTAGATTTAAGATTTTAGACGTCCAAGTTTGCCAGAAAACAAACCAAAGAAGTGAGATGCTCAGACACCACGACACTTTGCCCTGTGGAGCAGGGCAAAGGGAGACTCAGCCCTCTGGAAGTAGGTCTAGGATGCATACCAGTCAGCCACCACAAGACTGATCTTGGATTGTGCTCTTGTTCCTCAAGTGAGCCACCAAGGCATCTTCTCACCCACAGGACACAAGACCAGGCATCACCGAAGAATCAGGGAAAGAAATACCAAGTTGATATCCTGCCTACCCTCAAGCACTCTTCTCCATGACATCTTTCCACTTTGGGACTCTACCCTTCATCAGGAGGGTCTGACCCATCAGCGAGCTCCTGCAGCCCTTCTGGTTGTCTCCATTGTCTGCTAACCTGGAGATACTTGTATCTGGATCGCAGCCCCAGGAAACACTGCAATCAGTCTTCTCCATGTTCACGCTGCAAATCAGAACACACACAGTCACTGATGCCCCATCCTGAAGGTGTTCAAGGCCAGGCTGGATGGGGCTTTGAACAACTGGTGTGGTGGGAGGTGTGTCTGCCCATGGCAGAGGGGTTGGAACTTGATGATCTTTAAGGTCCTTCCCAACCCAAACCATTCTATGATTCTGTGATTTTTACAGCTCAAGTCAACAGTGTTCCCTTCTGGGTCTAAAAGCCTGGATCTCCCATCTCTTGCTTTGAGCAATGCAGGTGACATTTTTCAGTGCTCAGAGACCACTTCCAAGAGCACGCAGGCAATGCAAGGCAACAAGTACAGTCTCCAGCTCCCCCAAAAAGCTACTTCATGGGCAATGCTGCAAATCACCCCAATGCACAGGCCCAACACTGGGGCTGAGAAGAAAGTCCCTAAATAAAACCATACTTGATGCAGGGTTGCTGGTGGCAGCCTGCCACAATATTTACACCCCCTGAGCATCTGCACAATGCAAATGGAGGCTCATTTGGAAGGGCTATTGAGCACATCAAGGAGCAGCTTTCACCTCCCAGAGAAAGAGCCTGTCTCTCTTCTCAGACAAAGCACCAGTTGGAAACCTTTTAAGGATGACTTCTTCCAAATTCCTCCCCCCCCCCCTTTTTTTTTTTTTTCATTATTGTTTGAGAGCTTCCCTCGCCAAATGTTTTCACTTATATCAAGTGACAATTTCTCTTTCATATTGAACGCCCCACAGGATTTTATTAGGGGCAAATTACTGCTTTGAACAGCTCTTTGTTGGTTCAGATATACTCTGGGGTGGAAGAAACAAATCCCATCTAATCTGGAGAAGTAGGAATGTTCACAATATTCAAATATATAAAAACCAGCTGAATGGAAAAAAAGAGTATAATCTGTTTCCCATGTTCTTAGTGGATCGAAGAGGAAGACTTGGGTTTAAACTGCAGGAGGGGGCACTTGATTTGTGCATGAGAAAGAAAATAGCTAATATACACTGAGTCTGGTAAAGAAGTGGAACAGACTGTGGGAAGGGCACAGAGCCTTGGTTTTTAGAGAGGTTGGGATGCTCATCTGTCCAGAGACTGGACTTGGTACAGTTAATCCTGCCCTGGGCTGAGAGATGGTCTGTACAAGTCATGGAGGTCCCTTTCAGCCCTCCTGCTCCAGCCACTCTTGAAGTCAAGCATTAGTATCAATTGTGCAGCAGGACAGAAAATAAATGACTAAGCCTGGAGGGAAAACATGCAAAAACGGGAAATTAGAAGAACCATCAGAGCAGGGAGGGTCCCAATTGTCCATCCTGAAGGAGAAGGACAGGATCCAAACTTCTCTGAAGACACATGGTGGACAAGGGATTATGTGAGGTGGCAAAGCCCTCCATAGCTCAGCAGGTCCTTGGTCTTCTAGCCCTGGTGCTTGCCTCATGCTTTTTATGCCAACAGAGACAAACCTGTTTCACAAAGCAATTTTCTCATCCTCCCTACAAGGCACACCACGGAGTCCAGGATACGCACAGAGATAAACAGCAGTAAGATAAGATAACAGAAAGTAAAATAAACCTAGTTAGAGAAACTAACTTGTTTACAGCGAAAAGCCCTGCAGTATTAGGCAAAAAAAATTAAATAAATAATAGAGACAGACGACAGGCAGGCACACAGATGTCTGATTTAAGGTATATATTCCACTTTCAGCTGCCCTGTGTGTAAATATAGTATAAGGACCCAGAGCTGGACTTAAAGCACAAGCCTGACACAGCCTTCACTGAGGATGAGAACAAACCTCTAAAATTAAAAGCGCTGCTTCATTAAATTTCCCTTCTCCCAAGTGTGCTGGATGTTCTACACCCAAGGGTTATTAGGCATTGCTGCCACACCTGTACCCCTGATTTTGCCCCTGCTAAGCCTGGACACCTTCAGCACCCCACGCGGCACGTGTGCGTGGCACGAGCCTTGTCCTCAGCCCCCACACCAGCTGGTGGGGAGAACCCCCCCAAGATTCGGGTGCTGACAGCAGGGTCTGGTCCCAAAGCACCCCATCGCACCGCCACAATGAGCCAGGCAAGGCACCTGCCTCTCTCCTGCCCTGCATTACTGGTGCAGAAAATCCCCTCCTGTCACAGCACTGATAGATTTTACATCCTGTCTCTGTAGATATAAATGTCAGCTTAAGGTGCCAGGCCAGGGAGATGGAGGTCGCCGTGTGCTAATCCTTCTCATTTCCAGCTGTTCGGTGACTAGGGGCTGCCACCTCCCCCATGATTCAACAGGCCATTTCCATGATGTAGCCCCACTTTAGTAAAGCACTTCGCAGAATCACGGAATGCTATGGGGCTGGAAGGCACCTCTGGAGATCATCCAGTCCAACCCCCTGCCAAAGCAGGGCCACCTACAGTAGGTTGCACAGGAACGTGTCCAGGTGGGTTTTGAATGTCTCCAGAGAAGGAGACTCCACCACTGCCCTGGGCAGCCTCTTCCAGGGCTCTGCCACCCTCAAAGGAAAGAAGTTTTTCCTCATGTTCAGACAGAATTTCCTGGGTTCCAGCTTGTGCCTATTGTGCCTTATCCTGACACCAGGGTCCACTGACAAGAGTCTGGACCCATCCTCTTGCCACCTGCCCTCCAGATATTTATAAGCACTGGTGACATCCCCCCTCAGTCTTCCCTTCTCCAGGCTAAACAGACCCAGGTCTATCAGCCTTTCTTCATCAAAGGGATGCTCCAGTCCCTTCACCATCTTCATAGTCCTTGCTAAGGGCTGCTACCCACTCCAAGGGCCAGACATACACCAACTACTTTGGGAATGCATCATATTTAAAGTTAGGCATCTTATAAAGCTCTCAGCTGAATCAGAGCCATGATGAAAACCGAATCAATATCCCCAATGCCCTTTACAGAAGGCAAAAGAGCTGCAGGGAAGAAGCACAGGGGCAGCATCAGCCATCTGCAAGCCCTGTCTTCTCCCATGTCTGAAGCAGAGCTGAAACGAGGAAGCCTGTTCACTGGGTAGCCAGAACGTGCACAGGTGCTTATCATCTCAAAAACATCTCATCTGATGCTTATTGCCACCAAACACCAGCCACGTGGATCAAAAAATAAAACCAGTCAGACCCCCTGAACGCAACCGATCAGCCAAGGGATAGAAGTCACCCAGCGGGAAACACAAAACACTGTGTACATGGACTTCATTTAGGGCCCAGTTCAGAAGTCCCTCATCAGCCAAAACCCCCATCGCCCGGGGCAATCAGTTCTTCCTTCAACGGTGCAGTGCTTTGCAGCAGTTGGAGCTGTTTTCCAAAAGAGAAAAAAAAAAAAAAAAAAGAAAAAAAAATGCAAACCAGAATGCAGGAAACATCTGCCATCTGATTCCAACACTTTTTAGGAAAAATGACATTTTAGGTCTTGGCACTGTTTGGCTCATTTAAAAAGCACAGCATTTTGGCTTAGTCCTACACACCCTTACATCCCAGTCAGTGCTTTACATCCAGAAGCAGCTTCACCGACTCGAAGGATCTGCCAAAAAATAAATCCAGCCCTCACAGCTGTCTCCTGACACCCCTTGGTACAACAGCAGGAAGAGGAAGACCCTTCCTTTCACCAAGGGCACGTGAGGGCAGCCAGCAGACCCCTGGCAAGGTCTATCCAGAACACATTTTAACTCAGAATCCTGTAAATCACATTTATGGTGCTAATTCCACACCATTTCTCTAATAAAAGACAAATTGGATTCCCTCTCATTCTACAAGTGGCCTCAAAGAGATGTCATCGTGAGCTACTCCAGAACACCCAGGTTTAATGCCACACCACCACCCATACAATGATGCATTGTTTAGCCTGATCTTACACCTGCTTGCCTAAAACACCTTCCAAGAAACAGTTAAATACTACTTTTTCTTGCCCTTTGTATAAAATAATATTGTTAATGCATCCAGAAAAGCTACTCATTTCCATCCAAAAGCCCTGGCAAGGAGCTTATGGTCCCTTAGCCTTTAAGGATCATCAGCCCATGGTCATCTTCTCTGATCTCCTACAGTGCAGGGGCAAGGATAGTGTCACTTCCTGGATTTTAGTGGAAGGAATTCATCTTCTTTGCCAAGCAAACAAATGCAAAACTTTCCAGTAACTTATACTCCACCTGGGTGTCAGGACTTTCCTGTGAGGGTAGTGAGAAACTGGAACAGGTTGCCCAGGAAGTTATGGACGTCCCATCCCTGGAGGTGTTCAAGACCAAGCTGGATGGGGCTTTGAGCAACCTGGTCTGGCGGGAGGTGTCCCTGCCCAGGGCAGGGAGGTGTGGAACTAGGTGATCTTGAAGGTCCCTTCCAACTCTAACCATTCCATGATTCTATGACTTTACCCAAGAAAAGAGGACTCTGTTGCACAAGGAACCCAGAGCTGTTAACAGTATTAATCATGAAAGCAAGTATCACGAGTGAGAGTGAAAATAGCAAGGATTCTGCACATCCCTTTTTTTAAGCCTCACACCTACTGAGAAATGATCTTTCGGTCAGCTGTCAAGAACTGCTTGGGTCTTTTATTTTTCCTTTCTTTTTATTACTATTTAATTTTAGAGTAAATGCTTCTGATTCATAAAAATGGAGTAACTGTGAACACATTTTCCAAACCATCCTTCTACAGAATGCTTTGTTTAGGTCTTGCAAAAGGCCATCCTCAAAATAAACTTTTTCAGAAGTTTTTTAAATGCCAGTGTCTGTGTATGAGTCTTTGCTCATATTTTTATATTCTCCCGTTTTGCAGCCCATTTTTACTCCCTGCAGGAGTCATGCCTGAGACACAGAAAATAAAGAGAAATCTTCTGGCAGAAAACCCATAGGATGGATTTGACTGATTTCATCAGAGATGACCTCTGTGCAAAGATCAACAGTTTCAAATTATGAGATTTAAATATTGACAAGGTACCATTGGCTACTCTAATCCTAAAAAAAAAAAAAAACAAACCCCAAAAACTGCTCCCAAGGACCAGCACGTTACAATGATAGAACAAACTCAATATTGCTATTAACATCAGTGATAGCATTTCATTTTCAGGACCCTGTTGCACCAGCTGATGTACTCCATATGTGACAACATGCAACAGTAAGAAAAGATCTCTGATGTTTCTATTGTCTTCAGGTCATCTAAAACGTGGCCCCTGTGGTCACCACATTAATTTTCTCTGTGCACCTTCAGAAACACACATTCTTCTGCTTTTCTGCTTCAAGGTTTGGCTGCTTGTCCCAGGCTTTGGAACTTTCCACAACTCCCTTGTCACTTGGGAGTCAGGGACCAGCCATCTTCTTCAAGCACCACCACCACCCTTGAAAACCTCCTCAGAAACTTTCCATACCTCCTTTACCCCACAGCAACATGAATTAGCAAGAAGTCCTTAAAGAAATAATTATCAGCACCTTCTCTACCACGTCCTGTCCTTCAGCAAAGTAATGTCACATTCCCTCATTGTACCAGGCACCAGCATCCCCATGGCCTGAAAGGCCAGAAAGAGTGACTCAAAATACATATATTTATTTCATGGGCCAGCAGCACATTTAGTACAGCACAATCCAAGGGTGGGGGGAAAAGCAGAGTTGACGGTTGCTGTGTTTATTCTATTTCTAGGAACACCACTGTTAAGTTTTAATAAATGCTTCATTAAAGCATCAACTGTCTGTCCAGGCAGTCAATTATCACTCATAATCACAGAGATGTAATGACATACTGTCTTCTACAGATGTTCCTACAGCTGCACGAAACACCCTCTCCACCTCTGCAACATCCTCAGAGCATCTGTTGAATATTGGTAAATGTTTTCTTAATATGTAAATATATAGATGAAATACTGTCTCACTTATAATGCCTCTACTGTCCCCCTGCCCCATGTACCCCCTTAAACCAGTAAAGAGGTATCTCCTGGTTGTTTACAAAGTACTGGTCTCTTGATAGCTCTTTGCTATATCTATTTAAATGGCTTTTAGATTTTCACTTAGTAACAGATTACACCAAGCCTCCATTTTATCAGAGGAGTTATTAGGACCTAATCCTTTATAAGCACCGAAGTTATTAGCCTTGTGAGAATATTTCCTTCCCTTCTGTAAATAATCTGTTGGGGAATTCAGTGAAAAAAAAAAAAAAAAAAAGGCACTTGCATCCTTGCTCGCCCAGGCAACACTCCCAGCCCCCGGGGAGAAAACCTGCTCCCCCTTGGCCCCCAGCAAAGAAAATCAAATTTGTTTGCACCTAGAGGCTTCTTGGGAGGAAAAGCAAACTGCAGTAAATCCTGCCACTCCAGGAAAAAAAAAGTCCTGGAAGGAGGAGGTTTGTCTGGTGCCACCGATGCTAACCCTAACGAGGACCCCCCCCAACCAGCGATGATGGAGCATGGGCTCCCGTCTCCTTCTGAGGGACGGGGGAGCAAAGATGGGGGTGGAAGGAGGTGTTGGGGGGGGGGAGAGCAAAGCCATCCCATAAATACAGCCCCTGTCGACCGAGGTGGGTGTCCCCTGGTTGGCAAAGAGCCAAGGGTGCAAGGTGCGGGGGCGGAGGAGGGAGGGAAGGAAGGGGGGGGGTGAGTTGTCACCCCATCTTTGGTGGGGTGTCGGTTGCAGAGCCCAAAACAGGCAACACAAAGCAAGGCGTTCCCCATCGGAAAGAACAGTTCGCAAGGGAAGAGCCATTTTAGGCTGCTTTCCCCATTTTTAAGTGGCTCCCCACCAAGGCCAAGAGGAAAAAATAAAAAATGGTGACATGAGGAAAGAGGGGGCAAGAGCCCAGGTGTAGAAAGATCTGAAGAGATCTTCTCAGCCCCCCCCCTCCATCCCCAGGTCCACAGCACACAACCCACCAAAGCTCTATTTTCATCCCCAAAGCCCCAGGGGCACAAACTGCTTTTAAAAGCAAGGGGCAGCAAACTTGGGGATGCAGAGGTGTATGGGGGGGAAGGGGGGAGGGAGGAAGGAGGTAGCTTCCCGTTTTGCAATGGCTCCATCCCTTCCCACCCCACAGAGACACCCCCCCAAAGCTGACACGGCTCCACTGCAGCTCTTGGATCTTGTCACCCGAGCCCCACCATTGTTTGACAGCCGCCTTCCAAACTCCTTCTGCTTATAACTAATGCTGTTTTCTGCTATTTTGCTGAGAGATCACAATACTTTCCCCTCACCCCAGGTCTTCTTCCCTGTTCTTCCCCCCCCCAACCTCTCCCCACCACCATATCCTGGGATGGAAGTTTGTTGGGTCCCTGAGCAGCAAAGCTTGGTCCTGGCAGAGGCTGGAGGGGGGGGGAGAAGTGGGATGAGAAGACAGAGCAGAGCCCTTTTGGAAGGGGAAAACCTCGATGTGTGTGAGGAGATGTGCAAACAGCATCATCTCCCAACAGCTGCCCACTACCGTCCCCAAAAAACACGGTGGGTTCGTGGAGGGCATCTCCCAAGAGGTGCAGGGAAAGGGGGTGAGGCAGATCACCTCTCTTCCCATCCCAGGACACCCCCTGACTCCTCCATCCCCACCCAGGCACCGACATTCTGAGATGCTGGAGCTTCCCAGTGGCTACAAAAGGCAGATGCTCGGGAGTTAACATCGTGGGAGACCACAATGAAACCATCCCAGAAACAGCAGCAACGAAGCGCTCTCCCGCACAGGGAGAAGGAAGTTCCTCCAGCCTCCGAGGCTGCCGAGCTCCTCCACTACCTTGGAAAATATATTTGCCAAAAAAAAAAGAAAAAAAAAAATTAAAAAAAAAATAGCAGCAGCTGGGAAGGGCACAAACAACTCCCCGCAAACTCCTCACAAACTCTCACTTCCTTGCTTTGCAAAAGCTGCCATTCACCGCTGCCGCCGTGGGATTTTTAGGGTCTCTCTGCAAAAGAGAGGCTGGTTGCGGCAGGCAGGGGGTAAAGTCACTCGTTTGGCAGCTCACGTTTCCCTGTGTGGCAATTTCAGAGCGTTTCGTTGGGGTTTTTTTTTTGCTAAACAACAGAAAAAAAAGAAAAAAAAAGAAAAAACCCACCAAAAAACCCCATCCCACATCCCCGGCTGCCTTCCCCCCCGAGCAGGGAAGGTTTGACAGCTCCCCACAGGACACCTCATCCCACGGGATGTCTACGCTCAATGCAAAATAAATCAGCGCTGTGTCTCTCGGCATTATTTTATTTCATTATTTTATTTCATTTTATATATTATTTTTTTTTTCTCTCACGGCACGGCGGTTTTTTTGCCATTCAAAGGCAAATCGGCCGGGCTCCGAAGTCCGCATGGTGTGTGTCCCCCTCCACCCCTCACCCCCAGCACACACAGATACTTTTCCCACCAGTGAGTCCTGCGGGGGGGGGGGGGAACAGACGGACGGATCCCATCCCCTTCCCTTCGCCTTTAATTCCCGGGCGCACCTCTCTCCGAGCAACAAAAGAAGAGTTGAACCGAACGTGTGCCCACCTCGGCTCTCCTCTTTTTCTCCTCTCCAAATGTTTTCGTTTTTTTTAAAAGACACCTTAAACCCGCCATGTTGAGCTGACAAGCTTTATAAATATTCATTTACGGCAGTTCGGGAGCGCTACGGGGAAATACGTATAGATCAGGGCTGCACATTTTGGCACAGCTGATCGCTTTCTTTTCTTTCCTTTTCTTTCTCCCCGCCTTTAGCGGCGGCTTTTTCCACTCCCCCCCCTCCTTTCCCGCACCCCCAAAATAACTCTTTCCGAGACGTGCATCGGTAAATCTAAGAGCGCAAGCGGTTATCAAGAAAGCACCACAAAGATAGGCATTACTTCCAAATAAAAAAAAAAAAAAAGGAATAAAAAAAAAAAAAAGGAATAAAAAAAAAAAAGAGAGAGAAATGATTGCGATACTGCCATTAATTCATTAATTACCCGGGGGCACTGCGCGCCCTGCCCGTGGGAACTCCGCCGTGCCCAGCCCCACCGAGCACCCACCGAGCATCCCAGGTACCGGCATCTCCCCGAGCCGCCCCGCCACCCGCACGCAAACACTTCCCAACAACTCCAGCGCGGTTTTCCCCTTTAGAATGGGGGGAGAATAAATTATAATCCACACCCATCCTAAAAAAAAAAAAAAAAAAAAAAAGAAAAAAATATTTTTAATATATCTAGGAAGGGGGAGAGCGACTCGTGCAAAACCCAAGAAATAAAATAAAGGGAAACGCCGAACCGGGAGGGTTTTGCGGGAGGGGAGGGAGGGGGGGAACTGCCGGGCGCGGTATCTTACCTGGGCAAGTTTGGCTTTTTTTTATTTAAGCTGGTTTTCCCTTTTTTTTTTTTTTTTTTTTTTTCCCC